>JAFVLL020027662.1:0-29658 GCA_021397915.2 Tor tambroides
TTTTTAAAAAAAAAAAAAAAAAAAAAAAAAGCAAGTGAGGACAAAGATGCAAGGCTAAAAACTGAGAATGACACTGAATGTTTGAATGTTACAGGCCAACTTACTTTGTGAGGATAGGGGCTTTGTAGAATAGGAGGGGCGCTCTGCTGCATGGGCACGGGCGGCAGGGCGGTTTGGGTCGGAGGAGGCACAGCCGTTATGATGGGGACCTGTGGGTTGCAGTCAGTGGGGCCCATAGAAAAAGGTGGTCCTAACTGAGGCGCAAGGGGAGGGTGTGTAGGGAGCGAAGGGGGTACTCGAGGGGGCAAGGCTTGCATGGTAGGCTGGGGAGGTAAAGCAGGAGGACCTTGCGGTGGTCCTCTCGTTTGTGGCCCAGGGGCAAGGCCACGTGTTTGAGGAATTGTGGGTGAAGACTCCAGGCCAGGTGCCATCTTCAGGTTCATGTCTAATAATACAGAAAGAGAACAGAGTAATTAAAATGATAATTTGAGATCTCTAAAACAAGCATTTCTGTGATTATGTGATTCTACAACACTCAGGATAAAGGGGAGTGATTCACAGCAAGAGGCGTCATTCATTTACAATGAGACTTTGAGATTTGAGGAGACTGACATTGTCAGAGATGCAAATTTAGTGCAAAGCTTCCCCTCGCTGGACGTAATGGGTGAAACTAGACACTCCAACCACACCCTAACCCTACTAAACATAACTCCACCCATTAAGTCTATAGAGGTGGAGCTTGACTAGGCTAAAACTCCACCTTTCACATCCAGAGAGGGGAAGCTGGAAGTCGTTTGACCCTGCAGTGAGCACTACTTGGGAAAGACAGTGAAGCCCATATGATCTTCTGGCCACGGCAGTTGTGTAGGATCCCTAAAAGGGCAGCAGTGCGAGCGGCCTTCAGGTAAGAGAGAGTAGGAGACTTCTACCTGGATCCCTCCTGCCCCGGCCACGACCCTTGCCGGCTGTGGTCGTCATCTCAACCTCTTGCTGGGGCATCTCTGAAATCTTGTGGAGGAACACCTTCTCCAGTGCTTCTGCCATTAAGACTATGTCATCCCCAGGCTGCAGGGGGCGACACATACCATTAACCACACGCCCAAACACACCACTTCGATCCAATGTGAATGATGGGAGCCGAAATGTGAACCAGTACCTTATTGTAAATGTAGCAGTTAGTAAACATGGTGTTGAAGTCTTGAATACATTCTTGGGCATTGATGTAGTAGCTGTTCTCTAGGCGTTTCTTGATTGTTCCCATGTCCATAGGATTTTTGATTATCTTGTAATAGTCCTAGTGAGAGGTGGTGACACAGTAGTCAGTATAACACATCACATTCCAAACTTTCATTATCATAATGGCCTTTTTTTTGTGATACAATAACAGCAAGCAGATTTAAGACTTTCCATGGAGAACATTTTTGATTTCAAAGAAACTATGACACCTTTAAGGGGAAGTTCACACAGAAAGCGTAAGTGTGTCTAAAAACCATGCCTCCTCCGCCAACTTGCTACTGTAAACAAAAGCTCAAAATGCATGCCCCACCTACAGGGTCTTCTGACTGTGTCTAAAAGTTGAAATTCTTTTAACTTGAAATAATGTTTTAAAAACACAGCGTTCATATGCGAGATGTTGCAAAAGTCATGAGATGTGAGCATAATGGTCATACACCTAGCTTGTTTATATAGAGAAACAACGGTCATACACCTAGCATGTGCTTACATAGAAAACCAATGAAAAATGCACTGGAATGGAAAAAACGTGTTCTGTGTAAACAGCCCTTAACAGTACTCAAAAACCCCTTTTCCCACCAATAGAGCGACGAGGCCCTATCTAGAACGGTTTCACCATTCCCACCACAAGAAAGACAGCTCTGAGCCAGAGAAACAGGCTCTGCAACAGCCACAACAACCTGCGGGTCTTTAACTAGGAACTGCTCAAGTCAGAGACCGGGGTGGGAAAAATGACCTCGCCAAGTTTTCAAAACAGACATTCGTTCTGACAGACTAATGGCAAACAAAACTAGATTTCACAATACCATATCATTCACATTTGCTGGGCACTGCGATCACGTCTAAACGCACAGTATTTCCCCTCATCTGTCTAGATTTCAGACTTAATTTGGATTCCTAAATATCATTGGTGTGAATTCTTCTCTGCATTTCATCGCTACTCTAGCTTGTTTCCTAATCTAGCTTTTTAACAAAAATATTGTATACTGTGAACATTGTTGGCTCTGTGACAAATTGCTTCTGCTCCCCTTGCTTTGGATAAAAGCATTTGCTTTTATATAATTTTATATAATTATAAAATTGTATATAATTGTTATACTACTGTACCAAAACTAGCTTGCTATGACAATTAAGTAAACCAAAGTCAAAACTAAGACAGCATGTTAACAAGCACTTTAAAAGTTTGATTTCAATTGGACTCGCGTAATAATTTTTATTTCATGTAAACAACGTAGTCTGACAGGAATTGTGCTAGCCATGTTTAATGTGACTGTAGCCTCGGTATTATGCACACATTCTGAAAGTGTAATCTTTGGTAGATCTGTGAAGGATACGCAAATGTTTTTAATTATTAAATAAATATTACCATGTTAAATATTACCATGCTTGCAGTTTGGACAATGCCAACAACCAATGTATCACACCAATGCATATCAACCATTCAATTACATATGTCATGTTTACTAAGGCAAACATATTAATACACTAAAGCCTACCCTACCATATTTTGTATCATATTTTTAGCCAGTAAATGGCTTAAAAATGTCCACCTTCAGGCTGTTATTATGGTCTTTTTGCTGTGAAATCTTTCTGAAAATAAAGAAATTTGGTCATAAAACTAAGCATTTAAAACCACCCTACCAAGACAAATTATTGGGAGATATAGAGTGACAACTGATATTTTTATGCATTTTATGTTATTAAATCTAATTGACTTACATTACAAATCAGAATTTCATCTTTTTTTTTGGCCACATAAATATCAGCAACTGTACTAAATAGCAAATTTGATACGATTACTAGGGGTGCTCCGATTGATTGGGTACCGATTACTATCGGCTGATAATCGCTTTGGGATGTTTGATCGGCGGTCTCTAAAAAGGCCGATCAAGCTGATGACGTGTGCCGTGAGAGGCGCATGACATGCAGCGACACCGTCTCAATCTCTGTCCGGCACGGATAAAATATTTATAATGCAATTTATATTTATTCATTAAATAACTTGAAGTAATTTGAAACTTTGTGAGACAATTTCATAAACAGCCTGTGTGAATCACAGCGCGCACCCTCTCTTTCTCTCTCAAAATGCGCAAATGGCTTCAAATCACATCGCGTCTGCACTATTAGCGACCTGCACGCTGCACAGTTGACACAGGAATTGTCACTTGCACAATAGAGGCAGTGTCACATCGTTACTAAAGTTTATAAATTGCTTTTCTTGTTAATTCTTGCCAGTGTTTAACCATTCAGCACTCGCACGCTCTCCTGGAGACTGTACGCTCGAAGCGCACACACAACGCCAGATTCACACATACTCCGTTTGCAGTGCGTATGCGGTGTGTATTTTTTCCACGCTCATGTTAACTGCACGTGGTTGCGGTCCGGTAGTGCGTTCCAGGAGCGGTGCGTCTGCAGCGATCGTTTCCGCACCGAGTCTATCTTTGCTGTACTGCACGCACTGAATTAGAATTAGTGCATTGTTTGCTGTAAATATGAACATGGATTGACACGAAAGTGTAGTAATTTGTAATAAAGATTTAAATGCAAAAGAAAAGGCAGTAGAGCTGACTGTTTCTGCCAGTCATAAATTAATTTAGAATGTTTGAGATAACATAAGAAAAGTATGTTTTGCCACTTGCTTGAGCAACTTAATATATAAATCTAGAAGTAAATACAAAAGTAAAAAGCACTGAATAATGTGTTGCTTATATTTATTGCGTTTAAACACGTCTATAAAGATTGCATTACTGTAAAAAAATTTAAAAAAAATCACAATGAAAAAGCATTTTCAGTAACAATATCTGGATTTGAAATCAAAACAATGGATAAATGTTGTGTTTGTGGTAAACAGATCAGTAGTGGACTCCTGTGTGAAATCAGGCTTGTGCTGTGTGTAAGCTTTTCTAAAACAATTGCACGATTGTAAAAACAAAAATGCACTGGATGATCAAACATTTAGGTGAGATAAATGTATATTTTTGAAAAATCTCTAAAACATGCCTCCCCGCCTCCCCTCCACCCCTCAAATTAAATAAATCCTCTCTCACAAGAGTCACCAAAGAGGGGAATTCCCCCCATTTTCAAAAATGAAATTCAGGCACTGATCAAATATCTAAAAATCCTGTTTGGAGTATAAATAATTTTACATGATAAAAAGATGGCTTTAAAAAGATCATTATCGGTGATCTGTATCGGCAGATACTGCTTTCTGTGATCGGCCTCAAAAATCCTCAAAAATGATTACACATTATTTAAAAAAAAAAAAAAAAAACATGAAAAATTGATTCTTATTTTTTTTTCTTCAATATTTTGTCTAAATTTAAAGTTAATAAACTGCTTCATTATTATTTTATATATGTCAGGCTTTGCAAAACCCTGCAGTAACTGCTTAATGCAAGTGCGGTTTGTTTGTGAGCAGGATATGAAGTAACATACTCTGTAAATGCAGGACAGTTTAGGGACCAAACAGCAGATCATCAAACAGAAGATCTGCTCCAGCATGACAACTAGCACTTCAGTGCAAACTAGCATTTCTGTGGCAAAACAACTGCAGTAAAAATCAGTGCAGCTACACTGTCTGACAGGACCTGCTCATCACAGACATGACAGGACTGTAAATAGATGGGTTAGTCCACTCACAGGCAGATTCAGCTTAATGGCGTCAACAGGAGAGTGGAAAGGCCAAGCGAACTGGTGCTTCCAAAGAGTCTTCAGCACAACCTTCAGTAGGTACTGCAGCTGGTTGGTCTGGCGCTTGGGCCGGGAAGGGTTAGTGGTTTCTGGGGGGCCGGGGTTGAAGATGGTAGGGGCCTGGGACGAGGGCTGCCCCTGACTGCTGCTGCTCCCTGACATCTGCACTGCGTCCAGGCCGTCCCCCATACTGGTGGGGTGGATCGCGGGCAGAGGGACGGGAGGGTGTGGGGCAGGACACCACTCGTTCAGTCTCGAGCCGGGCGCGGGCTCCACAGGGAGAGCACCGCTAATTCCATTGCACTCCTCGCTGGGCTCTCTGTGAAGGAAGCAAATCACAGTCATTAGCTCTTTTAATTTACATCTATGCCATCTGCATCAGATCCATCACTGTAATCATCACTATCATCTCAATTATACTTAACTACCAGCACACATCCTCTCTGCCCCCCAATACAGCATTATTCAAATGGTTCATGTTTGCATAAGTAATTGCCCATGGATTCTCTAATTATCCCCCGATGCGGTCTGAATCAATGACATCTTCCACAAGACTCATACTGGGTTTTGGACTGCTGTTATTAGTCTGTAACACATCCAAGGAGGTGCAGTCTAGCCAGCTGCGGAACAAGCGTTGATGTACGTTTATTATTAAAAAAAAAGAATGTACTCCACAGGAGTAACAGAAAGATGCCATCTTTTTCACTGAGTTGGCTTCATTAAAATATTAATGTAACTAATAGGAGTTTGAACAAGCTGAATGCAAACAGTATCACCATGCTTTTCAATGGCCATAACTGAAGACTACTGTAAGTGATAAACATGCACGAGTCAATGCCATGTTTTGAATTCTACTTTCTTTGTACTGTGAGAACACAGTTTAAAAAAAGATTTCTTGAAGTTGTATGGAAAACAAAGATTACTGAAGTAAGTTTTACAATAAAACTATTTCAGTCCATCTGTGTCAAAATTTCATGTTTAATTCAATGTTACTTCCCACTTCTTTAGTCAACTTCACTACAATTTTGTATAATAGTATTTGTTCTGTGTTTGTTTGTTAATTGGACACAGGCAGATGTAAATGAGAGCTTGCAGTTGATTCTAAGAAAGGGGCAGAGTTCAAGCCAACTAAATGACTGGAGAAGTACGGTATGTGTCATCAGAAAGACGACTGTCGTTTCACTGCAAGATTGAAGCCTTGTCCACACTAATGTTTTTGTTTGAAAACGCATCTTTTTCTCTCCATTTGGCCTTCTTTCCACACTGAGATGTCAAGGAAAACAGGTTTTTTTTTGGAAAAAACAGTTTTCTGTGAAAACAGAGGCTTTTGAAAATGATGACACTTGTTTACTCATGTGACATTGTACCAAAAGATCTACATTTATACTGGTATTGTGCCTGTTATGTGCTATTCACTTTCACACTACAGATCTGTTACTTTGTACACTGTTCATATCACAGTCCTGCAAAGATGACGCTAAATTTACTCGCAATTTACATCAGACATACAATCGTAAGTGCAATCTGGATACGTCAGTGAATGGTGAGATATCTTCAATAAAATGATCCCACCAGAAGAATTACATGAAAATGTATCATGTCTATATCATATATCCTTTTTTTTTTTTTTTTTTTTTTTGAGGCTTTACGCATGTGCAGTAAAGCGAATTTAACATTATCTGACATTTCAGTGTGGATGAGAAACCTTTGGAAAACACTTGAAAACGCTAGTGTTGACAAAGAACGTTTTAAAATGAAAATGCAGTTTTCAAATGTATCCGGATTAATGTAGATGTAGCCCGAGTTATTACTTCAAATTACAAGGTCCAAAATAAAAAAAATGCACAGATAAATCGATCAATACCATGCATTTAGAAACTAGATAGGGTGAGTTTACATTTCACGCTGACTTTAACATTGAAACCTGAATACTTGATTCTACGGATACCTAAAAGCTACTGTGCTTATTTGTTCTATTACTTGTCATTTGTTTCTTTAATATTTTTGAAAACAAAATTTTAGGTCAAAGAACAATTCTATTAGTAAACGCTACATAAATTCCATTAAAAATGCAATGATTACTTCAACATTCAACAAAATTATTGATTTGAAAATCTAGTGATGACAGCAAAAGTTATCTGGCACTGGTATTGACTACTGAAATTGACAAACACAAGAAACCAACCTTTTTGCTTTAGAACTTAAAGCCGTACAGCTTTCAAATTTGCATCAGGTGATTTCCACTACAGAAACGCATGCTTACTGAAAACAAGCCCCATGGCTTACTATGGGCTGGCCAGTGACTGGTAGTTTGCTTTGGTAAGATGATCAGATAATTGTGCTTGAGTAAAGGAAAAACAGAGAGGAAGAACAGAAGAGATAGTGAGCGCACAGCAGTGTCAGCTCATCAACAAGACGTGACCAGGTGACCTCACCACCAATTGAAGCCCCATCACAAGAGTAGTATAGGAGAGTACAGCTAGCGTGGAGCTCAGCAAACCAAACGCATTTGCTGCTGCAGACCAGCCTGCACCTCCACAATCAATTCTTGTGCCTCAGCCAGTTGTTTTTCGATTGAAACATGTTAAAGGTCAGCCTGGTAAATGATACCAAAGCAGGGCCCATATGTTTTTGTCTCTCTAGTAATCACACCCCCACCACTACTACCGCTGCCTGGGTAATCTGGCAATCCCCACACCTACACTTCCTGCTAATGAAACCTCATGTTACCTCATACTGCTGTCTGAGAGAGAGCCTAGAGCCTTGCATTTAATCTTTCTACAAGCTCACAGGTTTTCAAGAGAAACCTGTAAACAACAGTAAAGCAGCACTACTACTGAAAGTATTACTTAGATGAGTCAACAAAGTTTAGACAGTAGTAAATAATCAGAATGGGAACATTCAGGGCAAACTGGATGTCTCTCTAAAGTAATGAGAAAACAGGACGAGAGGAACGTGCTATGACATCTGATGAAGTGTGCGGACAGACTGCTACTCCCCGGCAGCATGTATCTCAGTGTCACACAAGTGCTTTAATGACTCACTGGCACAATCCCCCTGTCTCCTGTCAAGTCTTCATAAAACATGATACACTAGAATGCATTCAGTCGGGATGCGTCCACAGTGACTGTCATTCCTGAATTATTCAGAATGACTGAAAGGGGGGAAAAAACCAACACAATTCACCTAACAAAAATAATCTGAATTTGCTAGCAGTATAAAGCGAAATGAATCCTGTCTAGAGATGCATCTGTATCGGCTCCGATAATGGCATTTTCTGCCGGATCGGGTATCGGTCAGACGAGACCGATCCAAATCCAATATTGTGCGTATACTAGGGCTGGGTTTGACACAAATTTCACAATTCGATTCGATTCTCATTCACAAGCTTGCGATTCGATAACCAATTTGATTCAATATCGATTATTTTGGATATATACCAGGTACAGTACTTGCCAAATTTTCTCAAGGAAAAAACAAACAAACAAAAAAACTCAACTAATGCTGTAAAATATATATGAGAGTCAGTTGGTACTACATTACTATAATATTGAAGTTTAAAACTGACTGATTTGTAGGCTATACAACTGCTAAAATTACACTTAATGAAGTTTTTAAAATAATAACAAAGTTACAATTACATAATATTTCTACTTCAATTCTTTTTTTGTTTTTTTTTTAATATAAACATTTAAATAGTGGCTGTCATAAAAAAATGATGGATTCATTCAAACAAATTAAACAATGAAGAACAGTAAAAATTATAATGAATGTGTTATATGGTGCATATATTTAGCAAAATACCCCTCTCTACAGTTTATTTTTCTATCTGACTAATGAGTTTACGGTCACGGAATGTTTTTTCTGAGGTAAATGTGACGTTACATGACACTGTTTACAAGCCATTATTGACGTCTTTGCTGAAACACTGATTGAGCGATTACATGAGACAGGATATTGTTAAGCTGTACTCTTTCTTTTAACTAACTTTCAAATGTTTAGTCATGTTTATTTTGTGCTGAAACTGATGATGAAACTAAGATGATAATTGCCACGTCTGTTGAACCGAGGCGCTACAGCGATCTGTCACTTCACATTAAACAGCACCAAAACGGCATTTATTGTTTAAATGCTGCAATACAATGGACAGAGTATGAAATCTGAGACTTTCATATTAAAAGTACCAAAGCACAATGCTTATTGCTATTTATTGGATGGGAAGTGCCCTTCAATGTTCCGTCCATTACCTGAAAACAGGCTAGACGAATCGATTCTTGGGATTTAAGAACCGATATCGTTCTGTAAAACTGAGAATCAATTAATATCAAGATATCACTATTTTATACCCAGCCCTAGTGTATACTATTCTGTGTTATTGTTAAGCCCCATGAAAGGCACAAAAACATTTATAAAGCACTGTAAAGTTTTCGTGCACTATATTTCAACTGTTCTGAAGCCGTTCCATAGTTCAATGTGAGGTACAGATGAATATTTATATATAAATAAATATAAAATGATGAAAAACTCTTCAAGAGCACACAATAGGGTGTGCGATATGACAACTTTTGATCGTAGACTATAGAAAGGTCTCCACGATCTGCTTTTGAAGAAATACAGTATTGTTCTACAGCGCACATTCTATCAGTTGCTGTTCTGGCACCTCCGTCTCAAAATGCTGTAAAATGCGACATACATTGACATCAAATGTTAACTCAGTGGTAGAGTTACTCTCACAGGACGCTGCACTTATTTGCAATCACAAAAGTACACTATTTGCATGTTCTTTAAAGCCTTACGGGTTAAATGTTTCATTCACTTGCTGTTCTGACGCGCGCTTTTCCTGAGCACATACACCCGAAGCACGAGCACTAAAAACCCTGTCAAACAGCGCCTGATTAAGTTATCTTAAGTTATACTGTCAAAACACACAAGGTTAACACAGACTCAGTTGGTTATGTCTAAAATGAAAGTAAACAAATGAGAGAAACAGATGCGTGCAGGTCTTAAAGGGACAGTACTAAACACGCTGCCGACTGTCATTAAAGGGATAGTTCACCCTAAAATTTCATTTCTGTCATTATTTACTCACTCACATGTTCCCACGTTGTCCCAAACCTGTATTAATTTCTTTCTTGTGCTGAACACAAAAGACAATATTTTGAAGAATGTGAGTAACCAAACATTTGCGGGTCCACACTGAATTTTATAGCACTGTGGACCAGCAACTGTCTTCAAAATAGCATTTATGTTCAGCAGAAGAAAGAAGCTCATTCAGGTTTACAACAACTTTTCAGTGAGTAAATGATGGTATAAAAATAAAACAAGACAGAAATGACAGACCGATAACAGAATTTTTATTTTTGGGTGAACTATTCCTTAAATGTTAATAAACCAACAAAACACAAAGAACAAAGAAAATCACTCACTACTCTTGACTGAAAAATTAATACAGTTGCTTTAACAGGAATCAGTCTATAGAGTGTTTTATTTTTATATTTGTTCATTCAATTTTTTTTGAATGTTCCTACTAAATACACCTATTGTACCTGAAAATTTTTCTTTTTTATACTTTGTTACTTTGAAAGGCTTTGCCTTTATAATAGAGAAATTAGTTTGGCTGTAATGCTCAGACAACTTGCAAAATAGTAAAACCAACACGACAAAGAATCGTGATATTTCTAAAAAAAAAAAAAAAAAAAAAAAAAAAAAAAAATCGTGATATTTTTGCCATATCGCCCACCCCTAGCGCACAATAACTGAGAATTAAAACTGTTAAAAGAAAAGGCTCAAACTATTGCACAGATATAATACACTACGCATCAGCATCTCTTCCCTTTGTGCTTTGAACTTTTCTATGCGGCACGCTGTGACTACGTGTTTCTTTAAGCGCATCACTCTGCGCACAGGTCGCACACAATTGCTTTGTGCCACTCTGTATTGAAGCTTACCATACTTTTGCACAATGAAAGATTATTAATAGTCTTTCTTGACAGGCATTTTTGATTTAGTCTTTAGTCTGAGACGAAAATGCTTAATAGTCTTTCATAGTTTTAGTCGAAGAAAAGTCATTGCATTTGTGTCAACTTTTAGACATTACTTTTAGTCAAACTGCAGTTACCAACGTTTATTTTGGAAGCTATTTTATATGTAGTCTTCAAACAAAAATAGTCATTAGACCAAATCAATTAAGCTTATGAGAAATTTGAATTTTTGATTGAATTTGGAAAAACTGAAATAAAAGATGACAATTTTCATTTTTGGGTAGAGATACAAATTAAACTCATTTTTAAGATACAGTAGGTTTACTTAACATGTATACATTTAACATTTTTTGTTGGTTAACATTAATGACACAGATAGGTGTTTAATTAGGAACGCTGTCCCTTTAAGACGGAAGGCATGAATGTAATACTGACACACATTCAGTTTTCACCCACCTGTTTACGTTCACTTAAGCCATAACCGACTGTATTTACGTGATATACATGATACTCCACATGATAGACATTTGGACTGCTGTGTGTGTATTTGAGCACTGAGAACTGATCGCACGCTGTATGAGACTGAAGAAGTGGAGCGTGCGCGCGAGAGAGCGCTTCTATCAGCGTGATTCCACCTATCCCACCTTCACTAACTTTAAGTTAATCAACAATGAATTGTGACTCCCGGGAAAAACGGGACATCTGGTCACCCTATGTCTAAACTGAGGCCAGTTTCAGATCACTAGTTCGCGTTTTGGTAGCCTATCCGTCCACTGCGGCTGCCATACTCAGACTAGATATGCAAATGCCCCTTATCCAATTGCAATCCAATGACAGGGACGCACATTTTGAAAGACAAGAGAGTTAACTTAGCCTATAGGATGTATTTTGAATGTCCGGTAGTCCCCAAATAACATTCTAGTTGTGTCTCGTTTTGTTAACGAAGACGCTGCATAAATTGTGTCAGTTTTTATCATCAGTTTTAGGTCGTCAATGTCTTGTCTTAGTCACAGAAAAAAAAATTCGTATATATTCCGTATAATATTTTTTGTCATCGTCTTTGTTGACGAAATTAACACTGGCTAGGATCGGATCAGTATCGGCAGATACTAACAATTTTCAGTATCGGATCGGTTCTGAAAAAGTGGTATTGTTGCATCCCTAATCCTCCAGCGTGCTTTTCTGCAGTAAAATTAGGGGGTTTTTACTGCTGCAAGTCAGACAATAAAAAAAGGAAGTGAACTTGTGTTCACTCATTTAATATACATGAGGTTTGGATGTAGTAAAAACAAGTAAAACACACAGCAAAGCCTCTCAGTGACACACTTCATTTCACTTCTCTTTTAACTTCTTGTTACAACATTCAGTCATGATATTAGGCCATTCATTGGGTTTCAGTCATGAAACCTGAACAGAACAAATTCCAAGTTTTCATAAAACTCCATGCAACAGTTTACACAAGAATGGTTTTAAAAACTATTTATACTAATCTGTCATGCTTGTTTCATGACACATACCCTGTGATACTGTGAGTACAAGTAAAATGTGATTCATTTCTGAGTGGTACAGCAGAGAGATACTCCAGCTCAACTAGTAAAGAAACTAGATCAGGGGTTCAATTCCCAGGGAAAACACAAGCTAATGAAAAATAATGAATGATGTCTGAGATAAAACCATCTGTCAAATGAATAAAAAGTCCATAATGAAATGCCGTAGTTCACAAAAAGCCGAGCATAAGCCATTTTCCACACCCACACCCACAACCACACACAATACATATAACATACTAAAACTTAAATGCCTGTCCAACCGGAAAAAAAATGAAGACCTTTCACTAATAAAAAAGGAACCACTCAATTGTCATTTATTAAAATGGAAAGCAATCAAAATTGTTTCGTGAACATTTAGAGAAAAAAAAATTTCAATAAATTGTATAAAAATTGTCCTTATCTTTTTGTTATACTTGAGATCTACTTGTACTACTACTAGGGCAGGACAATAATTCAATATCTATATCTATATCTATATATATCTATATATCTATATCTATATATATATCTATATATCTATATCTATATATATATATCTATATCTATATCTATATATATATATATATATAGCAATATTTTTTTTTTTCAATAATGGTGATTATGATTATTAAACATTTCCGATATTTCGATATACATTACCAGTGTTTCCCATACATTATTTGTGGCGGTTGACTTCGTTGAACATGGGCACTGCACATTTCAAAATCAAAACGTGGCGCGGGTGTTTTATATGAATGTATCTTTGAAGGGAACCAACTGTCTTCAGAAAAGTTTCAATGGCATTTTCATTTTATCTGATAAAGTAGTGCTGCTTTGTCTACAGCTATTACCGGGGAAAACACTGTCTCTGCTTCTCCAAAAGCGCCTCCTGCTGGCAGAGAATGAATTTGCATTTTCAATAAGCCCGTCTCCAGCAACATGTTTTTTGTTATTGTTCACTCTTTTTTTGTTTTCTGCAGCAACTCTGAGCACTTTTCATATTCTTCATCCTGGCTTAACCACTTTTGTTTTCAATCTATAAGAATAATCAGCCTATGTTAAAGTTTGAATTTAAAGATATTAATATTATTAAGGTGGGCCTGAGAGTCTTATAATTATTTGACAGTCATTTCACATTTCTTGTTTGTATGAAGGCTAAATAAAAATAAAAGTTGAACATTAATTTATTTGTGCCTTTTTTTTCTAAAATATTAAATAGTTTTATAGGAGGAGCTTTCATAGACTTGGCAAATTCATTTTTCAGAAGTGTGTAGGTACAGACATCTGTTGTGTGTATTCTTGGCAGTTTTTCTGAGGCTTTTTTAATGTTCATATCGATATCGGAATTATATTGTATCAACCAAAATTAAGAAATATATTGTGATATAAATTCTGGCCATATCGTCCAGCCCTAACTACTACTATTACAAGTACTCGAAGAATAGAAAAGAAATCCACAGTGTGTGGTTGGGGGGAAATGGGTCATTTTTCTTCTAGAAATCTGTTGGAATCAGCAGCAGAAATAGTTTCAGAAAATTCTAAAGTTGGAACAGAATTGTTTAAGTAGCACCATTCTATTGAAACAACACTAATGTCTGTGGTAACATCCAAAACCATAAAAGAAATGTAAAACTGAAATAAAATTTTAAAAAAAAACAAAAAAACTTCAAGTTTTAAATACAGGTTTTCACTAAAAATAAATTAAATTACAGAAAGATAAACCTCGCCTCTGATTATTAACAAATGATAATGCATGCTATATAACAATTATACGATATGACAGAAATCCCAAGATAAACTCAAATTTGCATGAATCACATTTCAGATGGCACATTTCAACTACAGAACAGCAATTTGCACCAAAACGTGACAAGTTTGCAGGTTGAAATAAACATACAAACTGAGCATAGAACAAACTGAATATAAACAAAAGCTTTGTACTTTCAGTAAACTAGGGGGTTTCTATTCTCCAATGCAGAGCTGTCAAAACTCAGGACACTCAGTGTTCAGAAGAAAAACAAGACACTAATCATTTACAAGATGCTAATCGTCCCATCTGCAGTGAAGTTCCCTGGATTGTGCAACAGTCTGTGACTGTGTAACTCCAGAACAGGATGTGTGAGAGCAAGCGTACTTCAAAGTGTGCTTGAGAGTAAATAATTCTTTTGCATCTGCCAGAGCCTGTAGCTCAGCGAGGGTCTGCGGGTTGACCAGCTTCTTCTTTCCTTCATGCTGTGGATATCTGGAGAGCACAGGATGTGGGACTTCAGCTCAGAGTTAACTTCACTGTTTTGATCAGCTGTGTAATGGGGGACATCATGTCCAAGTCGGTACACAAAGAGCACAAGAATAATCTTCAGAGCCCAAGGCCAGGAACGCACACACACAAAAGTACCGAGCTAAAAATACCCCCAACTATGGAGGAAATGCAACCAAAATGGGGTTGGTTGGGGCTGAGCTGAATTACACCACAGGTCCTCTGACAAGACACATTTAGGCTGCCACAAATTTCACTTGTTTTGAGTCTAAAAGTATCTGTATACACACAAAGCAGTTGTTTATGTCTGACTAACAGCATTCCTGATGACTCACCTAGTGACGAGAGAAACCGTGATCACATGATCACTGTATCAACCCTAGAACTCAGAGAGGGGGGGGGGGGGGAGATGGGGACTGACGATCTGTCAGCGTGACTAGTCAGGAAAGAATGCCAAACTGTCTGTTACCAGTAAATGCTCACTCATACGCCGCTCCGGGGAAACATTCAGGGCCTACCTAAAAATCAAGTTACAACTTATATAGACAAAATTCACGTCATACCAAGTTGACCTAATTACACTACACTTATACAATCATTTTAAAATGCTGTGCTTTTGAACGTTCTGTTCATCAGAGAGTCACAGTTTTTACAAAAATATTAAACAGCAAATCAGCATATTAGAATGAAGGATCGTGAAGGATCATGTGACACTGAAGACTGGAGTAATAATGCTAAAAATTCAGCTTTGAATCACAGGAATAAATGACATCTTAAAATATTCCCAAATATAGTGATGCACCGATCATGATTTTTCATGGCTGATTCCGATACCGATTTTTTACAAGCAAACTGGCCGATTCCGATACCGATTTCCATTTTTTTCTCTTTAAGCAACTAACAAGAAAGAATGAAAGTATACATGAGATGTTTATTTGGTATTTAAAGGTATTTGGTATTATCAGGACAAACTGGCTTTTGGCTATTGAAAACAATAACTGTAACCACCTGAAATTAACGGCAGCAACTGCGCAGTAAGTACATTCAATACAAACATAGATGGTACTGACATCAGCATTTAGCTTTTGTTTTTAAACTGGGTTGAAACTACATAAAACTGGTCTTAAATGAAAACATTAACTGTAACCTTGTGAAATTAAAGGCAACAACAGCATAGTTACAATCCAAACAACACAATCAACACACATTCAACAGTCTAAACAAAGATGTTACTTAATCAGCATTCAGCATGTGTTTTCGTTTTTAAATTTGGTTTAAAGAAAAAAGGTCTTTACCAGTGAAACCAAATTAAACCAAAGTAGGCTATATAAATAAATTATTCCAAAATGTTTAATCGAATCATGTTTAGTGCAACGAGTAAAACAAAGATTTACAGCAGGTGCCTTTTAAATCACATTAAGTCAATGTGATTTCAAGGTAAAATAAAAATAATCATCCTGTAGAGAACTGACGTTTACTTCTGGCTTTTCAAAAGTGCATGCAAGTTCTTCTTTACAAAAAGGAGCATTTCAGCTATGTCAAGTTAGTCTGTTTCTATTCTCATCCAACACGTGATAAGCTGCACTGAACAACCGTTCACTGCCTACGCTTGTGCAGGGCGTGGACAGATACGCTCGCGCAGCTTCAGCGAGCGCAGGAAAGCGGCTCTTATTTGTGTGCCAGTAACTTACACCAACAGCTGTTTGCTTCTTGGTATCTGTTTTTCTGTGTTTGTTATGCTCGTGCCAAATGTCTTCCACACAAATTACATGTTCGCGAATGATTACAATGTAGTGTGCACGCGGGCGCACTTCCGGAAAAATCGGCTGAAAAAAAAGACAAAAACCGATGTATGGTCGGTCAACCGGTGCATCCCTGCTCAAATAGAAAACTTTTTTTAAATTGTTATACTATTTTATAATATTACTGTTTTGCTGTACTTTTTGATCAAATAACTGCAGACCTGGTGGGCATAAGAGCCAAACTTTTCATCAGTGGTGTATACTTGAATATTTCCTGTTCAACAACTCCAATGCTATAATCATGTTCTATAGCTTGCTGTTCATTATCACAGACAACAATTTTGAACCATCCCTCAGTCTGAAAGAATAAGTAATGCAAACCATTTTCAGGGCCCTATGAAATAAAATTTTTTCTCAAACATCATTATATATCTACGAGATTCCATTTTAAGTTTAAGAATTTAACAATCAAAAAGCATGTCTAATCAATTAAATTCATAAGAATAATGTTACTTGTTTTTACAATACAATTGTCGGCAATGGATAGAGAGTTGGACTTATAACCCGAAGGTCGTGGGTTCGAGTCTCAGGTCCGGCAGGGATTGTAGGTGAGGGGAGTGAATAACCAGCACTCTCTCCACCCTCAATACCACGACTGAGGTGAGACCCTTGAGCAAGGCACCGAACCCCCAACTGCACCCCGGGTGCCACAGCATTGGCTGCCCACTGCTCTGGGTGTATGTTCACTACTGTGTGCATGCACTTGGATGGGTTAAATGCAGAGCACAAATTCCGAGTATGGGTCACCATACTTGGCCACACACCACTTCCCTTTCCCCTTTCCTTTACAATAATAAGGCCCTATGAATTTTTAGATTTTTTCTTTTTTAGAAATTCTGTATTGTGTACTTAAATTTTTCTATTGAAGGCATAAAATGTTAGTTGCTGTCAAGACCTTTGAGTTTCTGTGTGTATATGATATGATGATAGTTTTCCTCATATGAAACAGTCAAATGCTCATGAAATGACTCTCAGAGCAGTTTTGGAGATGTTGTTCATGCATTTATGTCCTCATTTAGTGAGACACCAGATGCTAAAAACACCGTGAGCGATACGCTTCAGTAGTAAATGAAGCTGTACGTCTGCGCCATTCATTCACACAGAGACACGTAGAACATGCAGAACTCATATTTAAATAGTCTTTTGTGTTTTAATATTCACAAACACTAGTATATGTCGCAAATTGATTTGAGTGTACTGACTTTCAATTTATTCATCTAAAATTTTACAACATTCCGCATTATTCAGGAAATTCCATTTTTATGGCTGGATTCTGCATTGTGGAAATCACAGGGCCCTACAACAGCAAGATTTACATGGCCAAAGTCATCAAGTTTCTTATAATGGTCTCGAGTTAAAGTATGAATGTTTAAGTCTTGTGGAAATAGTTTCATAGCTGTATTTTAACACTTTCCCAAGTGAAATATGGTTCCATATTCACTTTGACTATACTATTGACTATAAATGCATTAAATATATGCAATATCCATTTGTTTTAGAAACAGTGATGAGTCAAAAGAGGACAAGTGTATGTAGCTTCACTGTGAACGTGAACTTTGATGCACATAACAGCAAGTCAACAGAAGTCTACTAATAACTCCTGACAGTTAATGTGCCTCCAGTTGCTAATATTTCTTCAAACAGCATAGGCTGTTGGCACTTGTTTGTTTACCATACAGAGACTATAGATAATACTATGTCAAACACTAGGTTTCCTGTAATCGGCGCTGCAATTAAATGCATCACAAACCCTGTTGATAAGAGCTCAACTAGAATTTACCCAGAACTTTCCTTTAAAGCCCAAGAGGTCTCTTGAATTCACCTAACTATAAACCACCAGCCTTAGGGGTTTGATATGGAAGAGCTCCCAAACTGAACAAACACATCAGGAAATCACACGCCAATATGAGACAAAACACTCGCCAACTGTCTTGTACTAGCAACATGCAAATGAGCTGTTGTGACTGCAGCAAAAGTGGAGTGATCACACACACAGGCTGTGCGGAAAACACATGAGAAATCCAGGAAGAGCTCGCACTTAAGTGACAGACTGGAGCTGGGAGCACTACACGACCCCACCATGAGTTGACTCCAGCTGGTGCAGCATGCACACATGCACACAGATGGCCAATAACCGCCAAATCTGTGTGGTGCAATAACTTTCATTCAATACGCTTATAAAGATCAACAGCCAAATAATTCATTCAAACACAGAGGGGAATCTTCCATAATAAACAAACCGCTTCATTAGCAACTCAACAGTTGTTATCCAGCTGTTCAGGGCAGGTTTTACTTTAACTCGCTCTGCAGAGGTTTAGAGTAACAGTCAACAGAATATTAGACTATTATTATCAATTGACACCTCTGCGTGTGCAGTGTATTGAAGAAACATGACTAAACTCCTTTAGTTAGATCAATACAAGTCAGACTCTGAATTTTCCCCTTTTTAATAAACAAAGGAAAAATTCCTCTGGTGTAAAATCCCCCTCAGTAGCGATAGTTTCTGTCTAATTTATTACATGCGTTACTTCACCATACAAACAAATGGGATATCTTGATTACATAATTGACTTAATGTGACTTTTGACATCCTTGGCAATAATATTTATCCTCAAGTTCTGAAACTGACAAAATGAAATCACTAATAAGGGTCTCCGAAACATAACATTAATACACAAATGTCACAAAAATGTCAGAAGTCTGAGAAAATTGACCCATGAAAGTGAAAAATAAAACATCAGGACAAAACAATCTCTCCAAAACAATTTCACACGACACCAAATCACACCGACTAGACTATTTGCTAATATTACACAAGATAAAAAAAGAAAGATAAAAGTACTAGCTGTAACTACTGCATAACTATTTTGGTTTTATATTAAAACAGATAAACCTTTATCAAGCAAAGTTATATCAATAAATGACATTGAAACACACTTAACGATTTAATGGGCATTGCACCATGGACTGTGAGTTTTGACAACCAGATCCTGGCTAACACCCATCCTGACTGTTTCCAAGAATCTGATTGAGAAAAGTTTTTAAAAGCCCTGTGCACAGCACTGTGCACAACAAACACCACAAACAGTAAGATACATTTGTAGTTGGCAGTCAAGAACTCCAAAATGACCTTTTACAGAAGAAAACATTCACTGGACTTTCCAAAAACCTTTTAAAAAAGTCCCATGGATCTTTTCAACATACTTTAAAATTAAATTAACACAGATTACATTGAGAAAATAAAGAACTAAACTACATGGGGAAAATTGTTAATCATTTCCAATATTTAAGCTGGTATACACAGAGCAGGTCATGCGCACTCAGACATCTATAAATTGGCTACACTGCTGAACTGTGGCATGAACGGAAACTTTTGACCCAACGCAAGTACAAGTAATTGCTGCAGCCTTAATTATAATTATTACAAAGTGCTCTAACCAGGCTGGACACAACTGGATTCCTCAAAATGCAGTGTAGAGTGACAACAAATCACAGCCAATCAGAACTTTGTGTACACGAGTTCACTGTTTGCACACGCTCACGCGATGCACTGCACAGCGTAACCCACATACCTTGAGACAACATGCTTTTTTTTTTTTATAAATGATACGAGTAGCTTGAGGGGATTTGTCAAGTAGTATCAGACTCTACGCTTCCACATCGGTCTCTCTTCGGCCATGTTCAACATGAGGAGCAAAAGTAATAGAAACCAAGCACCTAATAAAATATATGGACACAGCTAAGGAAAATACTAGTATGTGTTCATTTTACAGAGGAATTTAAAAACAGAACTTTAATATAAAAACAGCAAATGTTACACATTTAAAATTCATGTTGTTGGCTGTCAGGCTAATCAAGGAATTTATAATAATTTAAGGACTCGACGAAGAGAAAATTTACTGCTATTGATTGAATAACTTGAGAAGCTTTAATAAGAATCAATGTATATTTAATTCATACAGTGAAGGCTATGCAGTGTTTTAAAGTTTAACACGGGTTTTAATGACCATTTTGATAATAGATTGTTTAATCCGGTACTGTGTTGTAAATTGTGCAAATAGCTAAGTCTGTAGGCTTGTTCTAGTGTGGATATTCTCAATGGTACATCTCAAAATTGGGAGGATCGCAATACAGAGTGTGGATCGTAATTGTGTGTTATAAGATTGCTATATGTTGGGAAGATTACCCACCCACACCTAAATTAAATATATTTCTATTTGCATGGTATAATACGGACCAAGCAATTACTAAGTAATTATACACAGGTTGTATAAACAAGCTAAAACATCACAAAGAACATCTATGAAACACAAATGTACCTAACCCAGGAAAACAAGGACAATCTCAATAGATATAGTGACCATGAGTCAGATTCTAAGAACTAAAATCAGGAAGAAATCTTGATTGTAACCTGTAATGAGCAATACAGTATCTGGGAAATGTAGGGCAAATTCTGATTGGTATTAAATAGTCAAGCTCTTCTGACCATTTAAGAGTCATCAGGAGCTACGCATCTAGATGTGAATGAACCATTACACAGTTGAAAAGTCATACCATTGACGGAATATGAGCATAGCAGAACAATTTCAGTGCTTCACATTTGCAGGGAAATGTGGAAAAAGGACTTGTTACCAGTACATCAAAAAACCCTGCACGTACATCTGAAGAAAATGTCAATCTAGACCACTGGTCTGAGCCACGAAAGCCCACCCCATGGACTGGGATAGAAAATGAAATCTAGTCGGCAGGGTAGTTAAGATGTGACAGATCGCTAAAATGTATAAATGGCTGGCAGAAAATCTTGCTTTACTTCTGGTGCATGCATGATATGTGGTGGATAATGCAATGTACCTAAATCCATTATAACACCTCAATACAGTGAAATAGACTTAATTTAAAAAGGGTTGTGTTACTTTGCTAAAAGCTTAATTTTTCCATTATATGGCTGACTGTGTAGTGAGACACAAGGAGGTTGAAGGTTGTAATAATGACAGTACAGCAGTGGGATTAAACCTGTCTGAAAACAATGGGAAACGCAGGTCTTATGAATACCTTTCATATCACTTACCAGCTAAACCGATTTCATTAGGGCTGCAGAAATGTTTGAATCAAAATGTTATAAAATGTTTCAAGTCTGCTGTTGGGTTAAAATGCATTGGGAATGCTAAACGTTCTCATTCCAAACGCTTTGGCAGCTATAAATTATTACACAAATGCCCCCCTTTGCAATGTTACGCGACAGTGAATAAATTACATTATTAAAAATAATGAATTTCTCTTCCAAACTAACAGCAGAGCACGGACAAGCCCTGACCTGAGATCAAAAGGCACTGGGTTTCAATTACTAATAATTGCATGGATTATTCATTCTTATACGAAAAGGAAAACTTCTCACGAAAACATTGCTATCTAATTCACAACATGTGCGTACGCACATTAATTTGTTCTTAACCTCATTCTAACGTAATGTTAATGAATTGAGCATTACAAATAAGCCACTGAGTGCCCGAGGTTAGCAATCAGCATAAATCGCATCCAAACCATCCCCCGTAACCTTTACCATAACCTTTAGCCAGCTGTATAACGTAACCTCACAGCTTAAGCTATCAAAGACCTCTTCTTACTCTTTTATTTGATGAAATATATTCAAGATAAGATAAAATCTAAATTTTTACAAATTCCTCCTAACACATTTATAAGGCCACCCGGAGTGATTGGTGTACGTGTGGTTTCAGTTGTTCTAGGGCTGGACGATATGACCAAAAATCTAAATCTCTATTAATTGAACACTTTAACTCGATTACGATTAATGAACGATTATTTTATTCATTTATTTGTTTTTATGTTTTTAAGGGGAAACTAATAACAGGATTAAAAAACTAAAACAACATGGGAAAATTAAGTCGGTTAGAGGTTCTCAATTTCGGTTTCAATTTCTTTTCAAATAATCGTCCAGCCCTAAGTTGTTCCTACATTTCTTTGTAACTTTAAAATAGATTTTACTACGAAAGTTTTTGAACCATGATTTGTTTGCGACAACATTCATACACTTTAGTTTTGCCTGATAATTTCATTACATTTTATGTTTTACTCCGTTAACCTTGACTTCCATGACTACTCCAACACTAGTCGACATAGTAAGTGTCAAGAATCTCAAAAACTTTGTGTTTAATGGCTTTTGAAAATGGCATGCAGAATAGTAAAGAGTACAGATGCCTATTACCACACTCTACAAAGCAGTGGCTTGTCAGTAACATCCACCACTATCAAAAGCCTGATTTTGTTTGCATTATACGCTACTTACAGAAAATATTTCCAGCACAGGCCAAAGTCCACACCAACTAATAAATGCGCTAATATAACCTTCCAATGCTTTACCTTTGGACAACCTAGCAGTGACGTTAAAACTGTGAATATGTAGGCTCTGCTTAACATTATTTACTACCGTTAGAGAGAAGAATGACTGAATAACGCTTGTGTTTCTGTCAAACTTCAATAATTATACAAGTGCAACAGGTGTTACGGTGCTTTACGGACTTGAAATAGCATAGAAAACAGGTTGGCTGCAGTACTAATAAGAACATGAACTTTATGAACCTTCCCTTCCAAACGCCCATGACCACCAAGGAGTCAACAATAACCGTAGAAGCGTCTGACCCGGGGCACTAAACTTCCTGCCCCAAATGCCCAGCGGAATAAAAGCTGACCTCTGAACTGGACACAGATCATTAGGCACCACTATGGAATGTGTGTGAGGGAGGAAGCAGCTCTGGTTACCACGAACATGAGCACACACACCCCAGAAAATCTGGTTCTACAGGCATGCCAAGCCCAACCGTGACACACGAAAGGAAGGGTGTAAAAACTGATGGCAAACAAAATGGCTGCATCTCTAACGAAAGTAAACAATTAATCATTTATGCTTACTGGGTGTTTTTCTCAGGACAGAAAGCTCCAGGCTCCCAGCGGAGGTCTAGGTACAGGACCGGGGCAGCAGGTTTATTTGCTTGAAAGCATATGCATAAATAATAAATGAAACTGTACAGAGTCAGTTGCTCAGGCCAAGAGTCCCACCTCCCTCATCCATCTCCCCTCTCCTCTTTCACACTCCAGTCTCGCCAGCGCTCCTCCTGGGAGCTGTTCTTCCCTACATCTCAGGCTTCATAGCCACTTCAGCTGCCAGCAGGAGTAAAAGCCGTCTAACTTCACAGTTGTGTTTGTGTGTTACAAAAGACTCCCAAACAAATCTGTACAAACATCAGCGGGGACTCCACGGGAACCTCCATCAAACAAAACAGAGGTGTTTTGAACATTTGTTGCGCCGTGTTGTGTTTGTTCTAGCGCTTTGATCAGTGACCTAAAACGACTCCGAATGGGGTCTAACAAACGTCTATTGGAGAACGGAGCCAGGAGCGCACTGGCACACGGTAGGCATGTGCGCAATGTGACTGGAGAACTTTTTTCCACTGCAGCAGCTCTCCAACTGCAACTGTTCCACATGCCTCACACGACTCCAACTCCAGGGTGGGAATGTCCAGCTCGCATGAGACATACATTCACAAGCCTCAAGGCCATTTGTTATGCTAAAGAGGTTGAATATTCCGAATATTCAGTAGGAACACAACTTCACGGGAGCGTTTAGACTTTGTCATTCACTGAAACGCAACTCATGCTAAGTTGTTCACTTAAAGACTGTAAAGCGAGTCGTTGGGTTGAATTGCTTTTTTTAGGTACACCTGAAGGACTTTGTCTGGTTAAACAAGCAAAGGACAGTAGGAAGTCTATTCTAAGAACAGCACAGAAGAGAGTAAATAAACAAGGACAAACTTCTTAAAAGAAAAAGAGACTCTACAGTAAATGCAGGCCTTGATTTATTTTGAATGCTGCCAACTAAAAACTGATGGGAAACGTCTACACATTTTTTTTCCAGGTATCTTTCAGTGCTCAATAAGGTCTAAAAGCAAGGTCATATCACTTACATCTGTGTATTTGCCGCAAGTCTGAGATCACCATTCACTAAAGTTGCTAAATCATAGCTGGCTGAACCCTCTCCTTCTGCCACAACAAATACACCACCCCCTTCTTCCTCTGAAAAACCCACCCCCTCCCCCTGTTCGCTCACACACCCCCTCTCTCACACCGGGAGGCTGCCTATTTGGGGCTTTTAGCTTTCTTACCAACAATGCCACCCTTCAAAACACTATTTTGAAGCCGACCTGGGAAAAACTCTTAGTGAAGGACAAATATTGCTGACCTGACGAAGTGAAAATGTGAAATTGTTCTAGCAAATCAAACCAAAAGACGACTATGACACCAAATCTGAATTTAGTACTAAGTCCAATCAGGATCAAACAACAAGCTAGCAAGCAACAAAAAGAGTTACTACGCAAGCAAAATGACACTGGTAATTAGTTGTGTAATGTTCAAGAATAGCAACTTCAAAGAAAAGCTTATCAGTTTTACCTTTTAACAGGAGCGGAGCAATGTGCAATTTTTTCCAAAAGGGCATCCAGTGTCTGAAAATCCAGCAAATCATTGGACTTGGAATGCATTTTGTAATCCATTTATGAGTTCCTCTCAGCGCAAAAGCAAAACAGAAAGGGAACTAAAGGCAAGAAAACTTCGTCACTCGTTCCCAAAACACAGCGACTTCTCGCTCTCGAATCTCCAGTTCTGACGTATGTGTCCTAAAATCCACTGCGCCAAATACATGTTAATCCATAGTTAGTCCACCATAGTCCTGAGAGGAAGGTTTCGCGGTTCCTGAGAAGCCTCTAATCGGAGTCTCGCTCGCGAGTGAGAGAGAGGCGCAGAGGCCTGAAGCCGGCTGGTTCTGTTAGCTCTGTGCGCCGGTCGGCTCTCTACCCCCTCCCCCCGTCAGCAGCACAACGGCCCAGTTGCCACAGGCACTTCGCCCCATTGTGTGTCAACCCAAGGCTTTGCTCGCACAAACCGCCTCCAGCAGGGCGCCAGAAAGCGGGTGAGAGGAAGAACGAGCGAAGACCGCTCCGAAAAAACCCAAAAGGCGCACTTTCTTTCTCTCGCTCGTTCGCCGAGAGCAGCGTGCTCTTACTCAATAGTGAAAATGGCTCTGGCGCTTCCTCATTGAGAAGAGGCTCTACCCACACACACACCCCTCCCTCGCCTCTCAGGCGCTTGCTCTTTCTCTAGCCCCTCCCTTCTCTTTCCCCATCAATAGCTTGAGCACTCTCTCTCTCTCTCTTCCTGCCTGGCTCTTTCCCTCTTCTCAGCACACACACACCTTCAGCTCCCCACCCCCTTTCTCCCTCCGTTTCGCCTTCCCCCACTCATTCTTTTCAGAGAGATCTCCTGCGCCTCCCCCACTACACCGAGCGCCGCCTTATCTGCTGCCTTTCCACACGCCGTACACATTCACACATGTCTAGTCTGCACAAAAAACAAGCCACAGTGGGGTTGCCCAACCAGAGCGCAGGACCTGCCCTCCGTGCCAAACTACACGGATGCTCGAGACGCTCTTTGGACGTGGAGGGTTTACAAAGGAAGAGGAGTAGATGGAAACAGTGAGTGAGTGAGTGGACCCACGGGAGGGTGAATTAAAGGACAACACAGGGATACACCTCCATAAAACACATGAAAGACTGACGCAAAATACTCCTTGGACACCGCTTGCTTGGTGTGAGAGGATGTCGATTTCGGTAGTGCTATCTGTGGAAGGATTTTTCCATGTGTTCTCCAAGGTAACGCTGCATGATTCACAAACTTTGATACATACGGCCTCAAGTTTGGTGTGGAAATTGAGCGTTTGTTTTACATCAGGGCTCTTCGTGTTGAGTTTGAAGCGGAGTGGTTTCAGCCAGCAGGGCTTATTAAAGGGTTAGTTCACCCAAAATGCAAACTGTGTCATCACTCATCCTCATGCTTTTCCAAACATGTCCATCCTCATGTTTAAATGATGGCTTCTTCCGTGGAACATGGAAAAGCACCATAAAAGTAGTCCACATGACTCATGTGTTATATTACAAGTCGCCCGTAGCCATACAAAAGATTTGTGTGAGTAAAAGACAGAAGTCATTAATCACTAAAAATGTTGTTGTTTTTTCCCACAGCTCTCATTTGCACTCGTTCGCATATTCAAAAAAAGAGATTTGCTGGAACCAATGGCCAACGAGGTCACTGAAGTCTAATCTTGAAGTGTGAAAATGATATTTGAGAACATTTTCAGAGAGTTCCAACTAGGGCTGGGCGATATGGGCAAAAAATTATCACGATAATTTTTTTTCATATCAGTCGATATCGATAATTATCACGATAAATGTCAAATTTTTATTTCTTTCAAGTTTAAAGGCAAATTTTTGCTCCAATGTGAAAGTTGTAAAAACCAGACAGTTAATTGTGGTTTTAAACTATTCTTTATGGTCAGAACATGACAAACACTTTGTTTTTGAATTCTTTACACTTTTCCAGTCATTTTTCCTTAACAAAATAAATATCTTAATAGAAAAAAATAATTTCTTAGTTCTGCATGTTCTAATGAGTAATATTGTTTCAAATCAAGAAACAGGTTTGTGTTGCCTGATAATATTAATAATATACCATTTCTTTGTCTCTTAGAAATACACATTTGATAGCAGCTTGAGTTAGGATGCAGATGTAGATTTATGTTCATTATCAAAATCAGTAATATCTGTAAAAATTGTAGCAATCTCATTTTTATATGGTAAAATTTAATTATTCTGACTGTATGTTTTTTAACCAATGGTCTTCCATAGTAGCATACATTTAGATCATTATAATCACAGTTAAAACCACAAATATAGCACCTCAATACCATGGTAAAAATGTAAAATGGCTCCTAGGTATTTGTATGAAAAACAGTAATGTTAGTCTAAATACATTTAGTAGCTATAAACGCATAAACGCTATAGCTTAATCACCCCAAAAAAAAACAAACTAATATTCCATTACTCCTCCTTCAATACATTTAATACATGTCTACATTAATAATATAATAAAATTCAACACGAATACCCACATTTCTGACACAATACCATGGTGCAGTTAGTACTACAGTAAATCTATGGTAAATGATGGCAATTTGATTAAAGTCTTCTGACTGTATCGTTGCGCACAGTGTTTCTCAGCGCTGTATCATCTGGCTGTAAACCGAGTTATTTGTGTTCTTCGCTGATTTCAAGCGCTTCACACTGGATCTCACAGCGCTGTTCAGTGTCACGTGAACGCATCTGCTCTAGTGAGTTCGCGTCGTGCCGCTGTTTGAACTTTGATCCGAGCAGATAAACGGTCCGAGTGGCGCGCTTCAAATGACTAGCGCTTTCGTTCCACCTTTGCCTCAAATATCGAACATTTATCAAACTCTTGTTATCATTTATCGAGGAAATTTATATCCCGCGATAATTATCGTTAACGATTTATCACCCAGCCCTAGTTCCAACTTAATTTTCAACCTGTTTATCACACAAAGCTATTGCAGGCAACACTTTACAATAAGGTTTCATTTGTTAACATTAGCACTACACCAATTAACATTAATCAAGAATTAACAATACTTCTACAACATTTATTAATCTTGTCATATACATTTCAACATTTACTTATAAATTTTTACTACATTTAATTTATACATTTAAAATCAAAAGTAAAATCTAATAACATTAACAAACTATTAACAACTGTATTTTTACTAGTGTTGTCAAATCGATTAATTGCAATTAATCGCATCCAAAATAAAAGTTTGCTTACATAATGTGTGTCCTGTGTATTTTTAAATACATGTACAAATAAATAATTTTTTTGTGTGTGTGTATTTTTATATATACATAAATATACACAGTGCACACATGTATTATGTAAACATTTTTATTTTGGATGTGATTAATCGCAATTAATCGATTTAACAGCAATAATTTTTACTGAAGCGGCAAACACTACAAGATAACTGGACCAATTTTGGGCTGAATTCTCCCCTTCCAACAATCCTAGATAAAGTCCCGATTATCTTGATGGTTCTACAGATGATCTTATCAGATTTTCCTTTGGTGCGGAGTGTATTAAGAGTGACTGAATCTGCTCGGAATAACTTCGGGCCGCGGCAATCTCAAATCGTAACAGCCAACATGTTGAATATTTGCGATCAGAAATCCTGTTGTGTAGGTGGAACCCTGAGGACAAACGCACACGCACTCTGTAGACTGTCACGTGGAACGAAACAATTCTCAATCAGAAAGCGAGCTGACAGCAGACAGAAGCATTACTCACAGCGGTACACAGAAACATTACTCACCTTCAACTCATGCTATAACATGTAAAGTTCACGTCGCAGCACTCCACACACTATAAGGAACAAATTAAGTCCTTTTTTTTTTTATTGTCATGTTTGCGGTCTCTCACATTTTGAAAATTTGATAAGATTTAAAAAATCTTTTAGTGTGGGCCATCCTTAAGTAACATTAACAAAGATTAATAAAACATACCTAACTTGTTAGTTGATTTTAGATAATGCATTAACAAATAATGAGATGGCATTGTAAAGCTTTACACTATTGTATAACTCCAGAAGACTTGGAATATATATGACTACCATATGGTGGGAGCTTGACAGTCACTGGTAGACTTTCACTGTATGGAAAATTGGGAGTTTGGAATGACGTGGTGAGTAAATTACAACAATTTTCATTTATGGGTGAACTATCCCTTTAAGCACAGAATTACACATCAATGTTTGTGTGATAGAGTGGGACGACCTCTCATTCCCCTAAAGACCTGCCGTCTACATCGACTGTCTCCTCCCCCGATGGCATCAGCCCACCATCTGCCCACACACACATCATCATCACCATCATCATGACTCAGGCCTAATTTTCTCTCATCCTCCCGCCTTCTCTGCCACTTTTACCTCTCTTTTACTTTCAGTTTAGGACCACCCAGTTACACAGCGGACAAACACTGTCAGCCAGCACACAGAGGATGGGAAAATGTTGGAACAGAAGAGCGATGGTTTGAGCTGTTGTAACTGGCAGAAGAGCATGGAGTGAAAAAAGACTCCAGAAATTGTGAAAGCTAAATACTCTCAATTCAGTGGTTGAATCATTTACATCTAGGATTAACAGATTAATAGTTAAATCTCAATATTTAACTAAAAAAAAAAAAAAAAAAAAAAAAAAAAT
>JAFVLL020027663.1:0-31938 GCA_021397915.2 Tor tambroides
GGGGGGGGGGGATTAAATGACAACATGTACAGAGAGACAAAGACACAAGATCAGTGCCATCTGAATAGATCTGTAAATGATAATGTAGGCTATAGATTACATGAGAATGAATTTCAACATCCATGCTTAAATTAAACAATCTTTTTCAATTATATTTAAAGATGCACATTTTGGCTATAAAAGATTTGCTCTTTGATTTGACTGCTTTGCTTTCATACCACCGCTCACCAGCAGAAGGCATCATAACCACTCTAAACATTTTAATAGTGTAGTAAAAGAATTTCGAACAAAATAAATATTATATACCAAATATACATCCATAGCTAATAATTATGAATATAAAATATTAACATAATAAAACGTGTAACATAAATAAAGTAGCATATTTTTCTCTTTTGATAATAAAAAAATATTTAATCATTGTAATGCGTGAAAAATGTGACTGAATCATGAATTATAATTTTATTCGCTTGCTTACACTATTATCTCGTAAATTAGGTGAGAATCTTTATATTAGATTATCCTTCAAAATGTGAGGCAGAAAGAGACCCCCCCCCCCTTCACCCGGGGTGTGTTTGATGGCACTGTAGGTCGTTGTACCTTCAAGCAGCTGCTGCTTTCCGTTACAGCCGGTGCGCGCGCGCACTGTCGCTTTCCACTGCGTTTGAACGAACACCGAGGTCACGTGAGCGAGACGGCAGTGGCGGGCACTGTGGCACCGCAGTGGATACACGGGCAGCTCTGCTCCTGTGCACCACTTCAATCTAGCATCAGAAGGAAGCCGAGCGAAACCGAAAACCGAAAAAAACACGACCGGTGATGACGGGTCTCCAGTAACGCGTCTGCTCGCTGTCCATCCGCGCTCACACTCATGCGGTCTGTTTTTGCACCGTGAAATACACGTTTGACACCGTGTGCTCGGGAGACACAGAGAGGCACCGAGGCTCGGATGTGTTGGAGTCGCAATGGCAGACCGTGATTCGTTACCGCTGCCGCTGGAGGTGCGCGCGCGGCTCGCGGAGCTCGAGCTGGAGCTGTCGGAGGGTGAGTAGTTGCCCGTTTCACCGGTCAGAGAGGGAGGAAGAACGACAGAAGGAGAGATGAACGGGTCAGCGCGCTCGATACATGTATCAGACTTAAGTGAGCGCGTGTTTACATTTGTAGAACCGGACAGAGCGGTTCCGGTGGCCTTGGATGAGGACAGAAATGTGCATTTTAAGAAATTATAACACACTTTTGATACGTTGCTGTTGGGATGTATAAAGGGAGATGTGTCCTTTGGAATTTAAAGTCTCTCTCTCGCTCTCTCTCCCTCTCATATTCTGTTTCCATTCTCCATTCCAGTGAGCTGTTCATAACACGGCCACCGCCTTTGTGAATATATAGGGCACGTAAATCAGTTATAAGTGAAGCTGATGTGTGTAAAGCATTGGGACATTCCTCTGGCTTTCCTTTGTTGTGCATTTTGCAAGTAATGCGCTTGGTCATGAAGTTTCAAACACCCAGTGCATCTCTCTCACTCTGTGATATTACATGAGAAACCCATGTGATATGAGATACTCCTGGCATAGTTTTCTGGTCACACATATTGGGAGGAATATTAAATACACAAGCAAGTAAGTAAATAAATATGCATGCAAGCAAATAATCAGAATTTATGATGGTCATAAAAAAAAGCATTTTCATGGGGGCCAGTGAAAATGTTTTATGACCACCATGAGTTTTGACCAGCCTTGACCTGGCTTTTCAAACTTTTATTCCAAGGACCCCGAAATGTAAGGATATCCCTGTGAGGGACCCCTTTCCTAAACTAAATTGATCATTTAATGAAGCTTTATATCTTTATGTATAAACAGACCTGATTTTAGTGTGAAAAACTTTAGAGACGTGATATTGAAAAATTATTTCCTTTTATTTGTCGTGGTACTAAAGTCAAAATTTTTGGAATACTATCTGCAAAATATTTTATTGTGTTAAGTTAATGGTGTGTGTATATATATATATATATATATATATATAAAGAGAAACATCTTTAATGATAGTTCAAATTTATTTGTATAAAACTTTGCATAATAAATATCTTTCCATAGCAGCTTTACAGAAAAGCTTATGAGCAAACTGAAAACTGTGTTAAAACTATTTTTGAGCACATGTACATTGCAAAGAAGGAGAGGTGAGAATTTAGAAATAGATGTATAACAAAATATGTTAAAATGCATTTAGTATAAAAACATTTTCTCTATTTTTTTATTTTCACTGACCCCCTAGAAGTCTCCCTGGGGGTCTGTGGACCCCAGTCTGAAATCCCCTTCCACAGAGGTCAGAAGTCTGCCCCACTTTTTGGACTGAGTCAAGGAGAGATAATTGTATTTCTTATTCCTGCAATGTGAGAAATATGTTTTACAAGTACAAATATTCCATGTAGTTTCTCATTTCTAAGCTGCTTACAAAAAAGGAAAACGCCTCTTTTATAATAATTATACAAGAATGGGAAAATAGTTTAAAATAGTTTCGGATGAATGTCACACCATTGCTGTAATGAGTGGAGACTTGATCCGGTTCATGAAGACAGTGTTGCCACATGGTCAGTGAGTGCAGAAGGGTGTCTGTGTTTTGTGGTTTATGTTTCATGTAGATTGCATCATTCCTCCTAACAGAGAGACCAAGAGAAGCATGATTCCCCTTATTAGGCCACATCTGCCGCCGTCCCTGTGCTCATGAGACAGCGCTCTGTTATTTTGTGTACTTCAATCAGATATTAAATAATCCATCATGATGTTTGTTCCAATGCAAACAGTTCAGGAGTTCAGAATGTTCCCATTGACTCCTGACCCGGTCCAGTGAAACGGGGTAGGATACTTAAGGGGGAAATATTTCCCAGAATACCTTATGTTTTGGAGCTTTTATATTGTGTTCTTCAGACTACAATATTTCCATGTGCATATAAGTCAGATGTGCTTCAATAAATTAGCATTATGTGGCATGGGTATTCGTAAGCTCGTCATATATTACAATATCCTATTTGTGTGTATGGATTGGGGCATCTGTTGTCACTGTTCTGTTGCTTTGGCTTCTGGCCTAGTTTCAACGCATGCTGTCGTTTGATTGGCTTTCTTGCCATAGGCAATTGTTTTATTGGTTCACAGTCTCTCATGCTGTATTCGGATTGGCTCTGCGGACAAAGGCTTATGGGGGCAGAAGAGTCATTCTGGAGGATTAGGGTCTTCATCTGATCAGAGTTACATATACTTACACTAATGCACTCATGCAGAATATAATGGTGTATTTATGTGGTCTGATTTTGATAATTGACAAGTGTCTGTCATAGTTTTATTAAACCGATGATATGACTTCTTTTTAAAGAAACTGCTTTAATGATGTTGCTTTTTCTGGTTTATTATGGATCCAACAAAATCATTCTGATTCTGTATATTCTATTAATATATCCTCGGTGAGCAGCTTTGTTGGAATGATTGCAAACGGGAGGACTGTGTGTAAATATGGGTGTGTTAGAATGACATTTTTACCTGTGTGTACAGGTGTCAGCACTGTTTACATGTGGGATTCTGCAGGGCATTAAGGTGTTACAGCAGGACTCATTGTATTGGCAATGAAAAGGAAATATACGTTATACACTTGTAAAAAAAAATAAAGGTTCTTAGTTGGCATCTTATGGTTCTGTGAAAAGCCTTTAACATCAATGGATCCTTTCCATTCAAAAAAAAAGTTCTTTATAGTGGAAAAAGGTCTTTAGATTTAGATGAACTGTTTTTCACCCTAAAAAATTGTTCTTTTAAGAACTGTTTAGTGTTTACTGAACGATTCTTTGTGGAACCAAAAATGCTTCTTTTATGGCATTGCTGCAGTTCCCCCCTTTTGTAGCTTTTATTTTAAAAGTGTAGACACTGCATCTCAACACATTGCACTTTTTGTCCATATACTGTATATCAGTTGTGTTTATATTGTATACTGTGTTTCATAAGTTATTGTACATTAATGTGAAATGATAGAGATTTTTAGGTTTAACTTAGAGGCGTTTTTTTTTTAACCATCTGCCACTTTCAGTTATGGGGCAAACTTCTGGTCACTGTGACCCAGCTTACCCATCAATTACATAAAGGCTGTTTTTTAAAGTGATAGTTCAACCGAAAAAGAGAGTTCTGTCATTACTCACACTATGTCTCTTTTCTTCCATGGAACACAAATGGGAATGTCATTATCAGAATTTCCAAGCTTGTCTTTTCGTACAGTGAAGGTCTGTTTCTCGCACAAAGCTATTGTATGGCTTCAGAAGACTTGGAAAATGGTACACAAATCATATGGACTTCCTTTATGGTGCTTTTTTTGTTATTTCTGTAGATTAACAGCCCCTGTTCCTCAGTCACTTACTGAATGGAAAAGAGCAGAATGATCATTCTTTTGTGTTCCACAGAAGAAAGTCGTACTGGTTTGGAATGACATGAGGGAGAGAAAATGATGACAGGTTTTCTTTTTAGGGTAAATTAGCCCTTTAAAGGTTAATCTTTTTATGCTAATACTTTCTCAGATTATTATGTTGAGACGACTTAACATTTTTAGAATGAGGCTTGTGGGTTAGTACAACCTTACTTTTCTGTCTGCAGAATTGTGCTGCCCATGTTGTACTAGTAAACATGACAGTTTAAACTTCTGGTAGGTCACCCTGAGCAGGTAGGTCGGATTTTCATAAACTCACTAGTGGCCCAGAGAGAGACAGAATGGGGTGGCGAAATATCACTTTAAAGGTGAAGTGCATACTTCACCTTTAAAGTGATATTTCGCCACCCCATTCTGTCATCATTTACTCACCCTCTTGTCGTTTCAAACCTGTGTGACTTTCATTCTTCTGTTGAACACAGATCGCTCTGACTGCACTGACAGTGCCTGCAGTTGGAGCTTTCAAGCTTCAAAAACGACACAAAAGCCCTGTAGAAGCATCATAAAAAGTATTTGTTTGCCATATTCCAAGTCTTCTGAGGCTGTATGATACTAATTTTACACTGTGATGAAAATGCTGAAATTAAAGTAGTTTATTGACATCTTACTTTTTGCACGTCCTGATTTTGCCGAGTTAGATGTGTTCCTATAGGTCAACATATTTTGTTGACCCTGGAACAACATTTTAATCCAAAAATTTAGTCTTGACCATATCCCTACACCTAAACCTAACCTTAACCATGAGTAATCCCTAAAATCAGAGGAAATGATATATGAATGACACTGATGTACAAGCACCAAACACTGATTGTAAGCCTAAACTTCACAAAAACTATAAACTGGTTCTTCAAATCTGATTGGTTAATCACAATGTTGTTCCAGGGTCAACAAAGATGTTTATCCAGGAACATGTCGCACTTGGTAAAATCAGGTTCTGCCTCATCCTTCAGAAGGCTGTTAACTGACTGGATCATTGAGGAAATTAATTTCGACTTAAGCTCATCAAAACAGCTCATTTACCCCAATTGCACCTTGTGTTTTAGCAGCGTGTTTAAGTGCGCATTTCTGACTATGTGAGAGGGAAGCTTCCTGCAGCTAAAGGAGAAGTGATGCAGTCAAAATGCTGCATTTGTAGAAACTGCATGAAAGGAGAATATAAGTCTGTGCAAGTTTCCTGCTGACATTTTGCAGTATTCTGGGGGCTTTATTTAACATCATAACTCGCATAATAAATGAGATGCACGAATGATTACATTAATAACAATGATTAATGATTTCCGTCTGTTGATCACACAAAATCACCATATGGCTTTAGAAGACTTCTATAATAAGTCATGCTATATTCTGCTGTATTATAGTACTTTTATTCTAAATTTGACATTTGACAGCCCCAGTCCCATCCACTTTCATTATACTGAATAAAGCGACCAGGATATTCTTCAAAAACGAATCTCTTTTGATCTACAGAAGTGAAATACAGGTTTGGAACTACATGATGGTGAGTAAATAATGGCAAAATTATTCTGTTAAGGAAAGATTCACTATCTCCAAGAGTCATATTCACCTTGAGTGAACTATTAGTAAGCCCTTCACCCTCATTTCTGCTTTCATAACCAACTCTCTACATGTATTATAAACAGAGTCATTCTGTGTTGTTCAGCCCAAGGCAGTTTGAAGCCTAAAACAAGATTTGTTAGCTCGACTTGTCTTTGTTTGGCACTGTTGCAATGCTTGTGTTTGCAATTTAACGTTCTTCTGAGATGTGGTGTTATGTTTTGAATGTGTTTTTTCGCTGCCTGATTCAGTAATTGCGCTCTCAACTCTCTAAGTCATTTTGGTAAGAAAGGCTTTGGCCATGAACATGAATGTGTGTTATAGTTTGCAGAGACGCTGTGAATGTTAAGCTGTCAGTAAACAGAGTTTGTACTCTAGTTTCTATGGCCGGTGTAGCAGATGGACTGTTCAGTGTGAAGCAGGTCTGTTTGGCTGCAAAGCTGCTTTTCATATATCTTCAGAATATTTATATTTATATGCTTTTCATTTATCTTCAGAATATTTATTTAGGCAGTTTTTTGTGTTCTCTATTATATTGTCTAGACCAGGGTTTTCCAAATTTTTTTTTTTTTTTTTTGTCAGCCGAACCCCTTGACCTAAAATATTTACTTGAAGTACTCTGAGATTTTAAGTTTACATTTCAATAATTGAACAGTAGGCCTACATTTGCATGTTCGGTTCTATGATGTTGGTTAATGGTCACACATACAGGTAAACAAATAACACTTAATTTTTTGAGTTTTATTTTGATTGTTTTTACTTTTTAATTATTTATTAATTAAATGTAATATTATGTTTTAATAATTAATAAATCCATGAAAAAAAGCAAGTTTGGGAAACCTTGTTTCAGGTTCTCGGACATTCAAGTCTGCATTCAAACAGCTAAAAGGGTGGGAAAAAAATTTATAAATGCTAGGGATTTTTTTTTTTTTTATTTTTTTTTTTTTTTTAACTGTTTTTTCCAATGGACCACTGGGCACTTTCCAACAATAAATAAATATTTTCTGTTGTATATGTAAATGGGTTCTCTGGGTGTGCATTTGTAATATTTAACCTCATAATGTTTATTAAGTGAACAGTTAGATGCATAACCTTTAATGCTTAATGTGTGTGTATGTTTATTGGGGGGTTGTCATGGGAAGTTACTCTTTCCACAACTGCAGCTGTCCAAAAGCCTGTCATGATGCTATTTTTATTCATTCTCTCTCTCTCTCTCTCTCACTCACTCACTCACTCACTCACTCACTCACTCACTCACTCACTCACTCACTCACTCACTCACACACACACACACACACACACACACACACACACACACACACACACACACAGTATACACATATAACGCTTACTGCCTCAAATATATCAGCCATTTCTCTTTTGTTATTAGAATTATTCATGGGCGTTTTATAAGAGTTGATGTAATCGTAAATATTGTTGTTTTATAGAGGGAATGTTATGCTCTTTCTCTGAAGAATTCTGTTCTCTCCTAATTTCCATGCTTTTGCATTCATCTAAAGCTGCAGGCTGTCTTAGAGCAGAGTGTGTGTGTTTGTGTAAGACGTGACCTACATACAGTTTTATTATGCTGTTTATGATGGTGTTGGTATTAGATTGGTTGGTTAAGCGCTCACCTGCTAGTCTTACATCTCTAAATGGGAAACCTGCAGAGCATCAGTCAGATACTGAAGTTCAGAGCGGTCATCTTCTGTCTGACAGAAATATCATGCTTTTACATGAATTAAGGGATTCCTAAAAGGGATGGATTTCGGCTTCGTTCAGATTGTAAATAATTAAAATAATAGTAAATGTAATCGTTTTTATCAAAATGATAGCCTACTACTCGGGTCGTCATGCATAATTTCATGTTGTATTACTGATCTTTTTTGGAGTGATTAAATCATCTTTTCCAGTTACACTCAATTTAATCATTTTGTTACACAACCCAGACAAAATGTCCATGTGTACTTTTATCCTCTGTAGTTCTTCTGTTATCATTACTAGAGTGATATAAGTCTAAAAGGAAGCAATCTGTACAATCAACCATCAATAATCAGTTTCAGGTCAGATGACTCTCACACCTTCAGTGAAGGTCTGAACAATGTAGCCTGTATTTCAGAGAATCATAACTGACTATTATACTGATGTTATCATGCTGCCTTGTCATGACCATTGCTGCAGGCCAGTAAGTTGAGCTCTCTGATGGAACAGCAGGTCAGCAAGTTTGACTGTGGGCCTATACCAGATTTTACAAGCTTGTCTGAGGTCCTTCTGCTGGGTAGAATCCCCTCTAGCTTTCCAAACAACCTAGATGTTGAATATAACCTGGATCAAGCAAGATGCTGGGAGCATTCCTTGGGGCAAAATGAAAATCCATGTCAAGTGTGATGTTTGTGCTTCGGCTCTCCTGGCGGTGTTGATGGGGGTTCAAGAGAGAAGGAGTGATATGGATTTGTGAGAGAGTAAGAAGAGATGTCAAAATGTCACACATTGAGCTCAGATTTACCAAAATATCAAAAGTTTCACAAAAAATTGTGAAATAACATTGCAATTAAAATAACTGTTTTCTATTTTAGTATTTTAAAATGCAATTAATTCCTGTGATGGCAAAGCTGAATTATCAGCATCATTACTTCAGTCTTCAGTGTCACATGATCCGTCAGAAATCATTCTAATATGCTGATTTATAATCAGTGTTGGAAACAGTTGTGCTGATTAATATTTTTGGGTCATACTTTTCAGGATTTAATAAATAAAAAGTAAAAAAGAACAGTGTTTATTGAAAATAGAAATTTTCTGTTACAATATACACTACTATTCAAAGGTTTGGGGTCAGTACATTTTTCTTTCTTTTTGATTATTAAATTAATACTTTTTTTCAGCAAGGATGTGTTAAATGGTAAAAAAAAAAAAAAATGATAGTAAATACTTATATTATTAGAAAAGATTTCTGTTTTGAATAAATGCTGTTCTTAACTTTTTATGTTAACAACACTGATAATAAAGCATATTAGAATGATTTCTGAAGGATCATGTGACACTGAAGACTGGAGTAATGGCTGCTGAAAATTCAGCGCTGCATCACAGAAATAAATCTCATTTTACAGTTTATTAAAATAGGAAACCACCAGTATTAGAAATTGCAATAATATTTCACAATATTACTGCTTTTTCTGTATTTTTGATCAAATAAATACAGCTTTGATGAGCAGAAGAGATTAAAAACATTAAAATTCTTACTGATCCCAAAATTTTGAACGGCAATATATATATTTTTAGAAAGTTCAAAAAACACCAATTATTTACCTTTTGAAACATTATAAATGTTTTTACTGTCACTTTTGATCAACTTAATGCATCATTGCCAAGTAAGTTAATTTCTTTAAAAAATCAGTGACTCCAAACTTTGGTCAGCCATTTTCTCTTTATGACTTTGAAGGAGTTTTAGACCAATCTTAATTGGCCAGTTTTATTGATTCAGTGTCATTTAAAAGCTCTTCTTGCATTCACCTTTATTGCTTGAGCTTTGACCTGTAGTGCATTTCAAAACCCCCTTTTTTCCACAACAGTAAAGAGAACTGTACTGCCAGCTCCTTTGAGCTCTGTTTAACAAGGTGTTTTCTCTCACAGATCTGTCTGAATTCACACAGCGTTGTCTGTGAACCCAAGCATGAAAATCCCACAAGGTCGACTGTTTCTGAGAAACCTTGCATCAACAATCCTCCCACGCTCATTTGCTCAGATCACATGCCATAACGTGCCAATTCTAATGAGCCGATAGTCCGAAAGCCACTAAAGCATTGCGATGATATCTGCATGCTTTCTAAATGGGGTTCACAGCCACATGTTTGGCTGTTTATTTTGACAAGCAGCCATATCTAATAAAGTGGCCATTGAGCTTGTGTTTGGTATGTGTATATATAAGCTCTCAAGGACATGCATATGTTAACTTGGCTTTGTTTTGATTTTGTGCGTGTGTGTTTGCTCAGGTTTTGGGATATGCATATGTTAAGTTGTCTTTGAATGTGCATGTATGTTATGTAAAGCTCAGTGCAGATTGACCTAGTAACCCAGTTTATGGCGTGACGTTTTCTGGTTTTCCCCTCCAGGTCTGTGCGTGTGTGTACAATCAAATCTTCTTTTTATTTTGAATGCAGAAATGTATTTAAAGTTCAGTTTTTTTTCTCGCTCTGTTATGCTTTTTCTGCTTCTCATAATGGAGAGGGAGTCTCATGAGAAAAGGGCCTCCATGTCTTCATTTCCTGCGGGTCTCTGAGGAGGCCACCACACCTATGTTGCCATGGATATCATTTGTGATATTATTTTGGGATGCAGGCATGCAGCGTGTTTAGACTTGTGTTTGTTTACTAGAATCCGTCAACCACACTAGCTCAACACTGAATCATTTGGGAACGATTTAAAATATTAATTTGAGCAGCATCCTATGAGTAATTCTGTTTTCTGCTGTGTATTCTGTGTGAGTGTGTGCATGTGTTTCTGTGTGTTTGAAAAAATATTTTTTTTGTGACAGTTATTTTCTGAGATTACATTATAATGCAGTGTTATTAAGATTTTGATCAGATTGCTGTCTGACTTTTCATTTACACTTGGTCACCTAAATATATCTCTAAAAGTTGCATAATCTGGGGAAAAATGTAATTGCTATGTGTTTATTTTTAATTATTTAAAAAAGGTCCAGGTTTGTTGTCCTTGTTTGGATTGCTGCACAATTTGGCCCAAAAGGTTGTGATTTAATAATAATAATAATAATTGTTGTTGTTGTTGTTGTTGTTGATGATAAAAGTATAAAAAATAAATAATACTAATAGTACTAATAATATTGCTTGTTTAAAATTTACACCATAAATTGAAAATCAAGTATTTAATAAAAATATAATATTAATAATAACAATAATAATAATTTTATTTAACAGTACATCTGTAAAATTGCTAAATTAATATTTATGGCTGTTTTAATTTCTTAATTTTCAGATGTTAAACCATCAAGCTGTAGTTTGCACTAAGCTATATTGTGATTTCAGTTTTATTTCAATGCAAAAATGAATTAATTCACTTTTGTGAATTCTGATGCTAAGTAGTGCAGGGCAGTGAAATTTTCTTTTAAACACCCTCTTAACTCATGCGTTAGTTGCTCTATCCATGTGTCTTATCCATAAATGCTCCTCATGTGTCAATTGCGGGGTTTCCAGTGACATAGTTCTGCTTGGTAGGAGTAAAGTTTACATACATGACATAAAAGTCTTGTCTTTTATGCGTTTAAAAACCCATCTACTGTAGTGTTTTGAGTGACTGGATGACTATCCAACTTGAATGCTTCTTGGAGGGCATTCACTGGACACTGTCTGATGAAAAGTGGCAATGATGGGAGTTTGGTTTAGTTTGCTGCTTTTTTTTTTCCCCAGGTGATATCACCCAGAAGGGCTACGAGAAGAAAAGATCCAAACTTTTACAAGCTTACCTACCTCACACACCAGGTAACACACACACACACACACACACCATATTTTACCAAGCCGCATACAGCTTTTATTGTGTTAACATTACATTTTCCCACTGTGTTTGCTGTAGGGGCAGAGCGCTGCATCCCTGTCACACCATCTTCATCGTCTTCCTCATCCTCCCGCTACCAACGCCGACGGTCCACTGGCACAAGGGATGAACGTTACCGCTCAGGTGAGATAAAGGGCACAAATGTACACACACACACACATACACACACACACACACACACACACACACACACACACACACACACAATCTGATATCCAGGAGACATAATTCAAGCTCTTTATGCCATAATTCCAGCAAACAGATTTGCAGCACCAGCTCATTTTCAGAAAGTGATGTTATTTTTTGAAGTTTTCACTTTGTGTTTATTTCTAAATTTGATTATGGAAACCGCTGTGTTTTTTTATGTTTATAACATATGATATAGTTATTTCCGAATATCATCACATTTTGAAATATGATAAAGATTTTATGCAACATTTCAATGAACAAGATGTCAGCATTGTCTGTTCTTGCTCTGTTTCGCCAGACAAATCCACAACAGAACACAAGAGTGTTTCGTTATTGAATGAATCCACATTTTTAAACAAAATGGTGAAATGAATTATCCAATTACTCACTCATAAATGCAGTCACTTGTTTCATTACTGAATGAACCAGTTATTTGAATTATACACTACCTATGTGTTTTTCAGGGCCAATACCAATTATTACAGATCAAGTAGACCGATAACTGATATCAATTTATAACTTTTTTGAAATGCGTTTTTCTGGATTTTTTTTTGTTATTCTGTCTCTCACTGTTCAAATAAACCTACCATTAAAATTATAGACTGATCATTTCTTTGTCAGTGGGCAAACGTACAAAATCAGCAGGGGATCCATATATATATATATTTTTTTTTTCCCCGCTTTAAGATGTAGCAAACCACTGAATAAACACTCCTTCCTAAATAAACCTCTGAAAAGGCTAGAAAAAGAGCAACTCTACTGAACTTTATTCTACACACACACACACACACACACACACACACATACATACATAAACATAAGAAGCTTTTGCACTCTTTATGCATGTATAAAAACTCTCTCTCTTTCTTTCAGATGTTCACTCAGAAGCTGTTCAGGCTGCGCTGGAGCAACACAGTGAGAGAAAGATGGCTGTGCTGTTGCCATCCAAGCGACAGTCGCTCATTGGTCAAACCTCCATGGACACGTACACACCTCCAGGTGTGTGTGTGTGTGTGTGTGTGTGTGTGTGAGCATGTGTTTGTGTGCAAGAGCCAGTGAGTAAGAGTAAGAGTGTGTGTGTGTGTGTGTGTGTGACTGTTCTCTCTGTGTCTCTGCAGACTCGTCCTCCGGCTCTGACGCTGAGGGGTCTCTGGGGAGGGCAGGAGGTGTCAGTGTGGACTCCTGGATCAGCAGAGCTCTCCATGGCTCACCTTCAACATCATCGTCATCATCGTCGCACAGCAACAGCTCTGCTAATGCAGCCCGACTCGCAGAGACCAACATGCACTCATACGGCAGTAAGAATGCTTGCAAATATTCACAAGGCAGCGAATAAACACAGATACTGAGAATCAGTCATGTTATAAATTAGTGTTTAGGTCACTGTCAATCAACTCAGATTTTGCTTTCAATATTACTGTAAGTGTAGGAAAAACAAGCCTCTCCTGCTTAATTCACTTCATATGAAATGAGTCTTTTGTGCCTTTTTTAAACCTCCCTTGTCAAGATTATCTAATTTTAGCAAATCGCTTTCTCATACTTAACCAACCTCAGCCAATCAGATCCTTGCACTCACTTTGTCAGTTGTGTTTGCCTTAACAATTTCAGCCAATCAGCTCCTTGTCCAGCTCAATTCAGCCTATCATTTCTATTTTCCCAACCAATTTCAGCCAGTCAGCTTTTCATGCACGACTCGCTTCATATGAAATAAGACTTTTTTTCGCACCTGATAAAGGCCTCTCTTAAACTTCCTTCCCTAATCAAGATCATCTCACTTCAGCCAATTGGCTTCTCATGCTCAACTCAATTCAGCTAATCAGTTCTACTTGCCCAACTAATTTCAGCCAGTTAGCTTATATTGTTCAACTTATTCCAGCAAATGAACTGGAATATTTCATATTCCATGCTTAACTCAAACCAGCCAATCAGCTTCTTGCATAGTAAAAAGAGTTATATACTTGAGAATTAACTGCTAATATGACTGCTATAGGTTAGCTTTCTGATTTCTCTCTTTCTATTTCTCCCCTCAGTTGGTCCGATGTCTCATCTGTCTCTAAAAAGGTGGGGCTTAAGAGAAATGGGCATTTCTGCTGAGAATGGAATAGTTGGCAGGCACTCCAGTGACTACCAATCAGATCGCCCTTGGTCGTCTCTGGATTCTGAGGGTCAGTATTTCATGTTTTTTTGGGCTAAAGACTTGTTTGACATTAAAAGGGATAGTTCACCCGAAAATGAAGATTCTGTCATCATTTACTCACTCTCAAGTTGTTCCAAAATTATTTGACTTACTTTCTGGTGTGGAACAATTTTTTTGGTTTGTCCATACAATGGAAGTCAATAGGCTCCAGTGTGTTGTTTGGTTTCCAGCGTTCTTCAGAATAATCTTCTTTTGTGTTCCACAGGAGAAAGAAAGACATACAGGTTTGGAATTACATGAGGTTTGAGTGAATCAGGGGTGCAAACTTGTCACCTTTCGGCGAAATTCGCCGTTTTCACCTTGAAATAGGTCATTCACGTGAATCGTGTAGATCTGTAAAAAAAAGTTTGGGAGTGGAGGGGGGGAGGATGGGTCGTCGTCGTCGTCGTATCTGCGAGTCATCTGTCACGTCACCTGTAGCGTTTTTTTCCCCTGTTGGCAAAGGAATGGACCCACCCTTCTCTGCCTCTGATTGGCTTACCTTAATGTTCTTTCCCTCATCCAACCAATCTCACTCCTGAAGCCTAACTTTTAGACGCTGCAGGCAACTGTCCATATTTCGGACGAATGCATTTGTATCTGCTGTAAATTATGGTGTTCCAGTTTAAATGGTGATTACCGCGTGATGTGAAGGGAAGGAATATGTGTTTCAATTGTCACAATTTTTAAAAATAAATAAAGAAAGAAAGAAACCAGGCCATGCCAGATGCAGCCTCTGCTGCAAAGAGAACAATTGTGCTACCAAGGGCTCACAAAATCGCTAACCCGACGTCCCGGGGCTATTGTGTTTTCCAGTCGGGCTACCAAAATGTATCACCGCCCTGCCCGACGGGCTATCTTAAATACAAGGCAGGGAGTTTTTAAGGCCTTAAAAAGTTAAATGTATAAGAAAAGTCTTAATTGTAATTTCAAGAGGTCTTACAGTTGGGGGTGGAAAGGCAAGAAACACGATATGGCTGGATTAAACTTCAAAAGGCAATGATGTCATTGAATAAATATGAGCGCTGCACGTTTTAAAGTCAAAACATGGCACGGATGTCTTTATGTGAATGTATCTCTGAAGGGAACTGACTGTCCTCAGAAACGTATCGTTAGCATTTTCATTTAATCTTGCCTATAAAATGCCTGATGAAGCAGCGTTTATGAGGCCGGTGCTGCTTGTTTACAGCCGTTACCGGGGGAACCGCTTTATTTCAGCCGCTCTTAAAGCGCCACCTCGTGGCAGAGAATGAATTTGCATTTCCAAAAAGCCTGTCTTATGTTCAGATCAATGCCCAACTGTGCATATCGACCCATGTTATTACGCAGCAAACACACAGAGTTGTAAATGTGAGCGAAGTTAATGTGCCTTCTAAAAATCGAATCAATTTGGACAGTAATATTTGTTTTAAATTAATATAATAATTCATATGTTTGACTTATCCCTTTTCATAAAAATGATTTAAAGGCTGAAGTTTAGTTTGTCACCTTTTTCACCCCTGACGAGTTTGCACCCCTCGTGAATGATGTCAGAATTTTAGTTTCTGTTTGAACTGTCCCTTTAAGATGAAAGCACACAAGGGTTAATTTTACTGTCTCTATTTGCATTTGGGTCCACTTTTGTATTTTTTCAACATATTATATATAAATGTCAATAATGGCATTTGCTCCTAGTTAAAAGGTTTACCTCCACAGCACTGTTTGATATGTATACAATTTCATTTTACCTGCATGCACTTTTGCATCTCATTCCTAATAACTGGTAATGAATCGTCACATGTATTGGGGTAAATGTTACTATACTGATGAGTTAACCTGTTTGTTTGTGTACTGCAGACAGTCTGTCGGCCCCACCTGACATCACCAGCTACATGCCAGACCCTGCCCCCATCTCTGTTCACCGCCCACAGGTCGCCATGATAACCAGGCCCCCGCCCAAATATGGCAATGCTGAGCTGATGGAGACAGGAGATGGTGAGTGTGTGTGCAGAGGTTTTTGTTTTTAAATGTGTGTTTATTCTAAAATGATCAAATTTGCCATCTATTATGTTTGGAAGCTATTCAGTGTCCATGGAATTCAATTAATTAAAAATGACAAAAAAAATACTATTCAATTAAAATTTGTTTTCCTGTTTTTACCATTGTGAGAATTTGTATTTGTAGTATAATTGCATATATGTGTGTAGGTGTGCCTGTCAGTAGCCGTGTGTCGGCGAAGATCCAGCAGCTAGTTAACACCCTGAAGCGACCCAAGAGAAGACCCCTGAGAGAATTCTTTGTGGAGGATTTTGAAGAACTTCTGGAAGGTTTAAATGTTTTCCCCTCTTTTTGTGTCTCCTTGCTTGATTTCAAAGATGAATATACTGTAACTGTAAAAGTCAATGAATATAAAACCCTGCACAAGTTCACAGAAACACTTCTTACACTTTCACAGTTAATGACCGGTCAAAGGTCTTAAAATTCATTACTCTCATATTAAACGCTCCACACCCTGCACAGAAGTTAATTTGATCTAGCTATTTTTGCTGAGATCGAGGTGAAGTGCTTAAAGGGATAGTTCAACCAAAAAATCCAAATCCTGTCATAATTTACTCACCCTTGTGTTGTCTTTTTTCGCATCTATGATGTCATGAGAGTGAGTAAACAATGACAGAATTTAATGAGAGAAGAATTTTTAGGTAAACTATTCCTTGAAATTCACGTACTATGAATCCTCATGTTATAGAACATGGGTCTCATCAACATGCAAATGCATTGCTAACCTTCTCTTGACATGTGCAGTGCAACAGCCTGATCCTTCTCTGCCACGCCCAGAGGGGGTGGAGTCAACCCCCATACAAGGAGAAGAGATCAACGGACTCAAGAACTGCCCCGCCTCCCTGGAAGCAGCCCTTCTGCGCTGGGGAGCCATTGCACCCAAAGCTCCCTGTCTGACCACTACGCACAGCAATGCCAAACAGCCATACACACTTACATATGGTACACGTGCATATATATTCATAGCCATTCATTGGATTTTATTGTCTTTGTTTAGGGTGCATATTTACATCTCTTTGCTTCTGTGTTTGTAGGTAAGCTCTGGTCCAAGAGTTTGAAGTTGGCCTATAATCTTCTCCACAAACTGGGGTCCAAACAAGAGGCAATCATTCACCCTGGAGACAGGGTAAGAGAGTGGATAAATTGTATATTTCTAAAATGCAAAAGTGTGGGGTCAGTAAAAAAAAAAAAAAAAAAAAAACTTTTATTCAGCAAGGATTCATTAAATTGATCAAAAAGTGACATTGTCTATTCATCAAATAATTCTAAAAAATTGTTTCCACAAAAATATTAAGCGACACAACGGTTTTCAATATTGATAATAATAAGAAATGTTTCTTGAGCTCCAAGGATCATGTGACGTGAAAATTAAGCTTTAAAATGTATTCAAATAGAGAACATTTCTTTTAAATTGTAATAATATTTCACAGTATTACTGTATTTTTGATCTAATAAATACATCCTTGGTGAGTATAAAAGACTTCTTTCAGAATCATTTAAAAAATCTTACTGACCCAAAACTTTTGAACGGTAAGCATAACTTTATTATAAAGACAGAAATTAAAATATATACACTCACACTCACACACACACACACACACACACACACACTGTATTAAAAACTGATGAAGAATGAAGACTATGTGGATATATTACTGTAGGTAGCATTGGTTTACCCCAATAATGACCCAGCAGCGTTCATGGTGGCGTTTTATGGCTGTCTTTTGGCTGAAGTTGTTCCTGTCCCGATTGAAGTACCACTTACAAAGAAGGTAATTTCTACTGCAAAAATAATTCTAGCAATAGTACATCAGCTTAGGCAGGACTGCAAAGATTGAGTAATTAGTCATATTAAAAGAAAAGTTCACCAAAACTTTTACAGTTTTACTAACAATTTTATAAGAACAAATTTGCCTGAGGTGCGCCCTTCTGCTCTCTCCCCTCAAAGGATGCTGGGAGTCAACAAATTGGTTTCCTGTTGGGTAGCTGTGGAGTTGCTGTGGCATTAACAAGTGATGCATGTCATAAAGGTCTTCCCAAGAGTTCTAGTGGTGACGTCATGCAGTTGAAAGGTCAGAGACGTCACAATGTTTGTTAGAACCACCTGCACATGAGTCTTCATAAAGGAACATTGTTGTGTGTTAAACATATATGTGTGGTTTTATCCAGTTTGTATATGTTTGTGTTGTGTGTATGTGTGTATGTGTGTATGTGTGTGTGTGTGTGTGTGTGTGTGTGTGTGTGAATTCAGGCTGGCCAAAGTTGCTCTGGGTGCTGACTGACTCCAAACATTTATCTAAACCCCCACGAGAATGGTTTCCTCTCATTAAAGATGCTAACAATGACACAGCATACATAGAGGTAACAGACCATTTGATTGTGTGGCAAATTCATTTTGATTTTTCTTGAATATATCATAATTTACTTAATGATAATATTAATTAATGATAATATTTGTTTAAAAATTCACTACTGTTCAGAAGTTTTTTTGTTTTGTTTTTGTTTACGTGAATACTTTTATTCAGCAAGGACACATTAAATTTATCAAAAGTGACAGTAAACACATTTATTATATTACAAAAGATTTCTATCTCAATAAATGCTTTTCTTTTGAACCTTCTATTCATGAAAGATTTCTAAAAAATGTATCAGATTTATCAAACTGTTTACATCACTGATAATACTAAGAAATGTTTGAAATGAGCACCAAATCAGCATTTTAGAATGATTTCTGAAGAGTCATCCGACTGAATAATAAAGACTGGAGTAATGGGTACTAAAAATATATATATATATTGCATTTTTAAAATGTATTAACATAGTGGTCAGTTATTTCAAATAGTAAAAATATTTTACAATATCAGTGTTTTTACTGTATTTTTGCAGCCTTGGTGAGAAAAAGAGACTTCTTTCAAAAACATAAAAAAATTCACCAACCCCAAACAAACAATAGTGTATATATATAAAAATATATTTACTTAAATAATTAAATACTTAAATTTGTATTTATATGGCAGATTTTAAGGCTTCTTAGTATGCAAGGAAGCTTGTATTGTAGTTCTTTGGCAATACACTGATCTCATTGCATTTATAATGAGAGTGGCTGTGTTTTGTGGTTGATTGACAGTATAAAACCTGTAAGGATGGGAGTGTGTTGGGAGTAACTGTAACAAGGATGGCGATGCTCACACACTGCCAAACACTTACACATACCTGCGGATACAGTGAGGGTAAGATATCCAAATATCACACTTCAGATTCTTAAAGGTATCATTTAGCCAAAATTAAAATACTGTCATGTCTTTCCAAAACCATATGACTTTATTTCTAAGTGGTTTGTGTTTGTTTGTGTTTCAGCTGAGACTATGGTGAATGTGTTGGACTTTAAGAAAGGCATTGGCCTTTGGCACAGTGTTCAAACGGTAATATAAATAACTTCATTTACTGTATGTTGTCATTTATCCGAATTTTCTGTCTTTTTGAACACGTGATTTCTCTTCTTTTTCTCTCTCTGTAGAGCGTGTTGAATATGTTACATGTGGTCAGTGTTCCATATGCACTTATGAAGGTGAATCCTCTGTCCTGGATCCTGAAAGTCTGCCAGTACAAAGGTAAACACACATAGAAACACACACTTTTGGTCTCCTGGCTTTTTGAATGGTGTACCCATCTCCTGCGTGTTCAGAGTTCACCTATCACTCTAATCAGAAGCAAAGTCTGCTGTATAAAACAAGAACACACGTAGTGTTACACATTGTGTTCAGTAATCGGTCTCTTTCCATGTGTGTGCAGCTAAGGTGGCGTGTGTGAAGAGTAGGGATCTACACTGGGCTCTGATGGCCTACAAAGACCAGAGTGACACCAACATGAGCTCACTGCGAACGCTGCTGATCGCTGATGGATCAAACCCCTGTGAGTGTGTGTTACTGATGAATCAAAGCCTGTGAGTGTGTTACTTTGTGAATCAAGCCCCTATGTAAATTCTCTGTCGTTCATTCCCAGGGTCGATATCCTCCTGCGACGCATTCCTGAACGTGTTTCAGAGCATGGGCTTGAGGTCAGAGGTCATATGCCTGTGTGCTGGCTCCCCCGAGGCACTAACTGTAGCTGTGAGGAGGTATAAATACACTCACACTCTCTTTGCCCAGGAGGCACACATGTGCACACGTCATTCTTGTGCTCAGGAATCTGTTTTCAGTTTAAACTCATTAAAATGGGAGGTTCTGTCTTTTGTGGTCGCTCATTACAAACAACATAACCAGGCCTACGCACATTCATGCACAAAGACACACACAAAACTATTAAGAAATACATCTGACTCAGATTTTAATATCACATAGTGAAAACTGCTTGGTTCTAAATCAATCATTAAAATACATTTAATTGTGTTTGTGTGTGGTCTAAGTTTAAATAGTGTTATCAGACAGATATTGCACTATATTGCCATAAAGTCTGGTTCACATAGCCAAAAATTGCCCAAATAAACAAAAAAGGCCGCCTGACCGACGTGTAAAGTTACCAACCACTCTTTACTTTTATATGTGCCATTTGTAGGCTGATAAATCTGAAATCAGATACTACCCAAAGTGCAATATGGAATATATATAAAGTGTGACTGTAGATATCTCAAATTTGTGACTTCCAGAAATTGTGTAAAGCCAACCAATCAGAATAGAGCTTACTGTTTTGAGAAAGTGATGTCAAATGCTTTTATTTAGAAGTGGTGCATTAAATTAATCAAAAGTGTCAGAAATGTTTTGTAACAAATGTGTTTACTATATCACAAAAATTTTATTCTTTTGAACTTTCTATCCATTGAAGAATCCTGAAAAACATTTATTACAGTTTTCACAAAATAATATTAAGCAGCACAACCATTCAAATATTAATAATAAGAAGAAATGTTTCTTGAGCACCCAAAAATCAGCATTTTAGAATGATTTCTGAAGGATCATGTGACATTGGAGACTGGAGTAATGGCTGCTGAAAATTCATCTTTGCATCACAGGAATAAATCAAATTTTAAAATATATTCAAGTAGAAAACAGTTCTTTTAAATTGTTATAATATTTCACAATATTTTTCAAATAAATGAAGCATTGGTGGTGCACGAGACTTCTTTCAAAAATATTTTAAGATCGTACCGACCCCAAACTATTTAACAAAACTTAATAAAATACCGCAAAGCTCCTCATGTTTTATACTTTTATGTTTTGTGTTTTTGATGACACATTCAGTGGGATTTTTGTGGGTGCAGATGCAAGGATTTGGTGGTAGAAACTACATAATGATATAACTTGCACAAACTTTTATTAAGGACTGGGAGAATGCCAAGTAATATTTGCACCAGCCAATCAAACTTCTTTTGTCAGAGCTTTTGCAGCTCCAGGAAGCCACACCATACAATTCCAAATTGTTTATGAAATCTGGAAAATATTGTGTCTATGGTAACATAATATTCTGGCAACACATATGGACATGTTTATTCTTTCATTTATTTGTATCCATGTGTTTTCTGTCAGCCCTCAGGAGGGCAGCTCTAAGCCAGCAGGCCGAGGTGTCCTAAGTATGACGAATCTGAGTCACGGGGTCATCAGAGTGGACACAGGAGAGAAGCTGTCCGTCCTCACCCTACAGGATGTGGGCACGGCCATGCCAGGAGGTACATCGATTATGAGAACATGAACGAATGAACATCCCCAAAGCATTTTGATTTAAGTCCAACATCTACCTCGTAAACCAGCCTAGAGCAGTTCAGCGCTGTTTTCCTCATGTGACCACAGACCTCATCAAACGACTTTATGGTTCTCGTAAAACTGACTTTTCTCCTTCTCTCTCAGCAATGGTGTGTGTAGTTAAACTGGAGGGTGTTCCTCAACTGTGTAAAACCGATGAGATTGGAGAGATCTGCGTGTCGTCTGTTGCCACGGGAACATCATATTATGGGCTTACAGGAATGAGCAAGAACACATTTGAGGTGTGAATATACATTATATACGGTATATACACCTAATTTCATTATGTTAAGATTCACTGCTGTTTAAAAGTTTTTTTTTTTTAATTAATGCTTTTATTCAACAAGGACATATTAAAAGGAACAGTAAAGGCTTTTACAATGGTACAAAAGAATTCTGTTTCAAATGAATGCGTTTCTTTTGAAGTTTCTATTCCTCAAAGAATCTTGAAAAAAAAAAAAGATGTTTCATGGTTTGCACAAAAACATTAAGCCACTCAACTGTATTCAACATTCAAAATAAGAGGAACTGTTTCTTGAGCACCAATTTTCTTGAGCAGTGTTTTAAAATCTATTAAAATAGGAAACATTTTCAAGTGTAATAATATTTTCCAATATTACAGTTTTACTGTATTATACATATTCTAAATACAAAAATATTTACAAATGAACTTTGTAGTTTTGGTGAGCAAGAGACTTTTTTTCAAAAACAGAAAATCTTACCAACCCCAAACTTTTGAACAGCAGTGTAAAAAACATCTTTTTTTTTTTTACTGTAGTAAAGTAAAAACCACTTTAGTGCATTTGTAACTGGTTTTACCTGCTTTCTACTTTTATCAATTGTTTTCAGATGTTTCTGGTCCAGGCTGGTCATTTATAGTAATTAGTTGGTTCAAGCTGTCAACAATTGTATGATTAAATGATGGTGCATTTTAAGTAGAAAGTGTGTGTATCCTGCTATTTAGTGTGTGTCGTGTCAGTCTGGGAATTTGTTTGTGTCTCTGTGGTGCAGGTGTGTCCAGTGGCGTGTGACGGTGGATTGGTCAGCGATTGTGTATTTGTGAGGTCAGGTCTGCTGGGGTTTGTGGGTCCGGGTGGGATGATCTTCATCTCTGGTACACTGGAAGGACTGATGCAGGTCGGGGGTCGGAAACACAACGCTGATGATATCATCGCTACAGCGCTTGCTGTGGAGCCCATGAAGTTCATCTATAGAGGAAGGTATGTATTAAAAGTAAGAGCAGAATACTACTCTAGAAGGAATCTTGTTTTAAATCCATCTGAGTAATCTTTGTGCTCGCTCTGTATAGGACGGTGGTGTTCTCAGTGAATGTGTTGTATGATGAGAGGATTGTGCTGGTAGCAGAACAGAGACCAGATTCAACTGAAGAAGAAAGTTACCAGTGGATGAGCCGAGTGTTGCAGGTACACAGACACACACACACACACACACACACACATACGTAACTAGGCTCAAAGTTTGCATTTTTCTGTCCTTGCTGAAAGCAAAAGTGCTGCACTAAGCAACAAAATCATAGCCAAGCAGGTATTTAATATTTAATGTATAGTTATATAGGTGAAGATTTTGCACCAATGAGATTTCACTGTGGGTGTGGCAACCCACCACAACATGACAAAAATAGAAACCAAGCGAGCGGCAACAGGTCTTATTGTATGTCGCTTGTTGTGGCATCACTCATAAGGACAAAAAATTTCTTGGCTTATTTATTGCGTCATGCTGGGTCTGGCCATATTCTTTCTACAAAATAAAATTATAGAAGTTATAGGTTTAAAATTAGAGATATTTTTGTGTTCTATAATTGTGATGGTGAACATCTGAATGAAATAAATGACTTTAAAAAGTCATTATTTAATAATTAGCATTCATGGATTCTAGTTTTGTTATTGTACAAAATATCTTTTAGTATTTAAATGTACACTCCTGTTCAAGTGTTTTAGGGTCAGTACAATTATATTTTAAAGAAGTTCACAGTTTTATTCAGGAAGGAGACATTAAATTGACCAAACGTGAAAGTAAAGAAATGCTGTTTTTTTGAACATTCTAATCATCAAATCTTCACGCTTTCCACAAAAATATTAAGCAGCACTGTTCTTTTCAACATGGATAATAAAAAATGTTTCTTGACATGCATATTAGACTACCAAATATGTATATTAGAATCATTTCTGAAGGATCATATGATGTGTGCCTTACCATCACAGGAATAAATTACATCTTTAAAATGTATTCAAATAGAAAACAGGTGTTCATTTTTATTTTAAAGAAGTGTAACAGTTTTATTTAGGAAGGAGTAAATTCACTAATTGACCAAACGTTTTCGGTCAAATGAAATGACTGTTTTTTGAACAAGATATTTATGATTTAAAAATATTATGATTAAAATATAAACAAATCTTACCTCAACCTTAGAACATTAGTGTAAATTTTTGTTTAGAAATATATTTGTTTCAAGTGAATCTCCAAGTTTTGCTTCAGTTGTGTTTAGTTACTGAATGTTGGTCTTGAAGTCACACCTTTGGTCTTTTCAGTATATCAATTATATGATTAAGGTTCTTAATAATGAATTAAATTAACAATAAAGAATACTCTGTCCAACCCTGTGTGTGTGTTTAGGCTATAGATGGGATTCATCAGGTGGGAGTGTACTGTCTGGCATTGGTTCCTGCCAACACCCTTCCCAAAACCCCTCTGGGTGGAATCCACCTGTCTGAGACCAAACAGCTGTTCCTGGAGGGGGCTCTACACCCCTGCAGCATCCTCATGTGCCCTCACTCCTGCATCACCAACCTGCCCAAACCCAGACAGAAACAACCTGGTACACAAGCGTTTGTGTGTGTTATAGAGCATTGTGTTTGTGTTACATAGAAAACACTGAGTAAATAAATATTGCGTGTTTTTTTTGTTTTGTTTTGTTTTGTTTTGTTTTTTGCAGAGGTGGGTCCTGCCTCTGTGATGGTGGGGAATCTCGTTGCAGGAAAGCGAATGGCTCAGGCCAGCGGACGAGATCTGAGTCACATGGAGGACAATGAGCAGGTAAATTCAGAGATTAGGAGTGCTGAACGACTGATCACAACAAGACCGATATTGTGAAATCAAAGGCTGCAATTTTGTATAACATATCTTTATTGAGTTTTTACAAAGTTTTCCAAAAAAAAAAAACACAACATCTTTCCCCACAACTTACCCAGACAGGTTATATAAAAATTAAATAAATAAACAAATCAATCAGTCAATCAATCAATAAAAAAAAGAAAAAAAAAGATAAATTAAAATATCATATACTTCTTACATTCCGCAAGTTCACACATCTAAAGCATCTTCAATATCTCCATTTTTGACAAAGTCTAAAAACACCTCCCAGATATAGAAAAATTCAAAGGGTTTCTTTCTTATTACATATGTAAGTTTTTCAAGAGCCGAACATGTTATTAAGTTTTTCAGCCATAGTCCAGTGGAAGGGCAAATGGTATTTTTCCAGCACAGGGCAATGGAACGTCTTGCTTGTAATAGACACAAATCCACCAACTTTCTTTCTTTAGTGGGCAAAGAGCAATCATCTTCATACATACTCAATACACATAATATAGGATTTAGAGGTATTGGAGAGGAAGTAAATTGAGAAACGTATTGAGTCACCGCTACCCAAAACTTCTGCACCTCCTCACATTCCCATACACAATGGTAAAATGTACCTTGATACTTATTGCATTTAAAACACAGATCAGGGATATTAGGGTTAAATTTATTTAATCTTACTGGGGTTATATAAGTTCTCATTACCCAATTATATTGTAAGAGTCTCAACCGAGAGTTCAAAGTTTGTGTTTGTGCATTTAAACAAATTGTATTCCAATCATCTAATGAAATATAAAGGCTGCAATTTAATTTAATGAATAATAAGTGTTTCGTGTTTTGGAGTGAAGCGCGGCACTGTGTTCATTTATATGTGAGCAGCTCATGATTCAGTGTTTTTAGTGTCTTAGTGGGGCTCAGTTCACAATAAATGATGCTTCACACGAACTCCAGCTCTACATGTGTTGTGCGTTTCAGTCGTTTATGATGTGCATTTAGGAATGCAGCAACACACACCAACCATTTTACCAGGTTTTGAATAAGAAGTGTTTAGAAATGAGAAGATAGCAATTATCATTATTTCACTTAAATACTTTTGTTATAATGAAATAGTGTTTTTGCAATAGTAGTATTTCTTATTTTGTTTAATGTTTTTATTTAATAGTAATTGAGCAGCCCTACAAAAAACACAACAAACCTGGAGCTCTTAAAAAAATCACAATTGCAAGTTTTAGTGTAAAATATGCAATTAGATCCCCTCCCCCCACAAATCATACAGCTCTAGGACCTCTGTTGTTTTTTGGAGAAGGGAAGAGTTGGGAAGAACCAAAAATTGGAATGAAATCATAAAATATATCTGTGAAACACAAATTCAACTGACCCCCTCAAGGAAAACTTGTATAGGTCTTATGAATGTATGTTTGTGTCTTTTTCGCACTGACAGATTATTCCTTCTCTTATGTGAATTCTAGTTCCTGTTTCTGTCGGAGGTGCTGCAGTGGAGAGCTCAGACAACGCCTGACCACATACTATACACACTCATTAACTCACGGGTAACACACATATATTACTTTCCTCAGTTCCCTTCAGCAGTGAGTGTTAATAAGATTATCAAAAATAAGGAGCGTTTCTGATTTCTAAGAATTCAGGTGTGTCATTGTGTTTTTATAAATGCGTTTCTATTTTTCAGGGGGCAATAGGAAGCTCTCTGACCTGTCTACAGCTTCACAAGAGAGCAGAGAAAATTGCCATTTTGCTGTATGAAAGAGGACAGCTACGAGACGGAGACCATGTAGCATTAGTTTATCCACCAGGTAAGCACACACACATGCACACTTTGTATTAACTTAATTTTAATTGCATGATGTGCAAATTAATTCATCAAATTATTTGCAATTAATTGCATTTCAGTATTTGCTGAGAAAAGCTTCCAAATGAAGATATTTTAAAGACAAAGGCACTAAATAGATTTTAAAATTTACCAATAAATCTGCAGTGTGCAGTAATATATCCGTGCCTTCATTTCTGCCACATTAAGCTGTAAATAAACGATCACAATTTTTGTTGTCAGAGCACTAGTTAATATACTTCACATCAGCAATATGCTGAGTTCTGGTTCAGGGTAGAAATCCCATCTGTAGTTGTTTTTCTGTGGTGCTAATTGTAGCATTTCATTAAGTCAGACCAGCTACAGCAGTCGGTCCTGTTCTGTAATTCACATTCAAGAGCCACCCACTCCAATTAAATCTCATCACATCACATTTGCTTAATAAAACATTCATTTAAACATGTCACATTATAATTAAATGCATCACAAATGAGAATGCATAAATGTGCACTGAATTCCACCTTTTTTCACTGTACGAATGTAATTCTGTTTTACAAAGATTTCATGTTTGTGTTTGTTTTTGTTACAGGTTTAGATCTGATCGCCGCCTTTTATGGCTGTCTGTATGCAGGCTGTATTCCTATAACTGTACGACCCCCTCACCCTCAGAACATCCCAACTACACTACCTACAGTTAAAATGATCCTAGAGGTGAGGACAAACACACACACACACACACACACACACACACTCTCAAAATATGTCCACCACACCTACAGTTACATGAATTAAATTATCAGAGAAGTACCTAATAGTTAACCCTTATTAATCATATGTAATACTCAAATTTATGGCCTCTAAATTATCAAAATGATCCAAACTTTGCTGAAGAACCTGTTGAACATGATCTTCTACATTAATAGTTTATACTTTTTTAGCAAGTAAAAGGCCTTGTAGTATAATTCTAAAAATGCCCCCTTCAGGTCATGGTAAATGGTTTTTTTTTGCTGTAAAATCTTCACTGATTTTTATAAAGTAAATGTAAGAATACTTTTTTTATCATTAGTAATATTTCAAGATGAACAGTGGATGAAAGCATCATCATTGTTTTGCATTACATTGTTTTGTCCACCACAATTAAAACTACACAGCTTTGATCATAAAACTAACCATTAAATTATCTTACTAAAACATATTATTTTGAAATATAGAGTGATAGCTGATGTTTAAATGAATATTATAGAATTGGTTTGCTATACTGTTATAAAGATCTCCCCGATCTACATTACAAGCCATCAGAATTTCATCTTATTTTTTGACTATATAAATATCAGCTACAGCACCAAATAGCGTATTTTTTTGCTCAGTTTTGGCCTCTGAATAAAATTGAGGTGAATTTTTCCTCCTCGAGTTTAAGCTTCATATTCTCCTATATTATAAGCCAGATCTATCAAGTAGGATTCTCAACAAAAACATATATGCAGGCCTTTTGTTTTTAGGTTTTTTTAAAAACACTTTGTCTAAAGGTGCAATAAACTGTTCCATGTCAGGATTAAATCATCCCTTTACAGGGTTAAATCAAATATCAATTATTGTAAGTGTGGTGCATTATAGAATGAGACAATACATATGGATACTAAAACATTACAGTTTACTAATGAATAAACATGCTGATGTGTGCAGGTGAGTCGTTCAGTGTGTGTTATGACCACCCAAGCAATCTCTAAACTTCTGAAGTCCAGAGATGCGTCAGTGGCTGTGGACTTTAAATCATGGCCTCCTATCCTGGAAACAGGTGAGTCTTTGAGGGAAATAACATCTTTGTTCAGAGTTGCGCCTGTCAGATGCTCATCAAAGGTGTGTGTGCATTTATTAGACGACTTGCCAAAGAGACGTTGTCCCCTGCTGTATAAGCCAAGTGACCCAGACTCATTGGCGTACCTGGACTTCAGTGTGTCCACTACAGGAATGCTCGCTGGAGTGAAGGTTTGACTCCTCATAATTGTTACTAATGTTTTTATGTATGGACTACAGATTATTGTTGTTGTTGTTATTATTATTGATAACCTTTTTAAATGAAAATTGCGATTAAAAAAAATGGTAAAAAAAACAATCATTTCTGTTTTTCTCTCTTTCTCCAAAGATGTCTCACAATGCAACCAGTGCCCTGTGTCGCTCTGTTAAACTGCAGTGTGAGTTGTATCCCTCTCGTGAGGTGGCCGTGTGTCTCGACCCGTACTGCGGCCTTGGCTTCGTCTTGTGGTGTCTCTGCAGGTACGGACCACCTGCGCACTCACCTGAGATGCACACACAGATGCAAACACAAATGTTAATGTTGTTTATTTGTGTGTGAGTGTAGCGTGTATGCAGGGCAGCAGTCTGTTCTGATCTCTCCAATGGATCTAGAGGTGAATCCTGCTTTGTGGCTGCAGTCTGTCAGTCAGTTTAAAGTCCGAGACACTTTCTGCTCGTACTCTGTGATGGAGCTCTGCACAAGATCTCTCAGCTCTCTCACTGATTCTCTAAAGGTACACACACACACACAGAATTTTAATCTGCATCTTGTTAAACATCATTTTCTTTGCTTGAAATAAACTGCTTCCTATTTCACCACTGTATTTTTGTGTGTGTCTCTCTCAGGCCCGTGGGATGGATCTGATCCGTGTGCGTTCGTGTGTGGTTGTGGCGGAAGAGAGGCCTCGTGTTGCTCTGACGCAGTCCTTCTGTAAGCTCTTTAAGGATGTGGGGCTGCACCCGCGTGCTGTCAGCACTGCCTTCGGCTGCAGGGTCAGTCTCGCCATCTGCTTACAGGTCAGTATTGGCCAGAAAGTGACCCATATCTGATTTCATAGTCTAATTGCATCCCCAGTGTTCAGTTTTTTTCCTTTTACTAGTCATGTAACTCATTCAACCTTCTATTTTAGTTTATTATTATTATTATTATTTTGTTTTCTTTTCAGTTTTTTAATTTACTTTTTTAATATTTATACATCACATCTTCCTCTCCTCTCCTCATGTAGCCTCATAGGTTGGGGAAACTTGCTGAGCAGGTATGACTGATTTTTAACTGATCCTCATTATTTCATAGCTCAGTTACTACAATCATATATTTAGATGTGGGAGGAAATTCACTAATTGTTGTCCTGTATGCATGACTACTCATTTTTATGAGCCGACTTATTGACAGAGTGTTAACCTCACCTGAAATGATGCAGTGATACACACAGCTGATACGATGTGTGTGTGTGTGTGTGTGTGTGTGTGTGAGAAATGAAAGCATGTACATCTCCAGATTCAGTCATAAATGATGCAAAGGATCAGTCATGTTGCATTCATATTTCTGGTTAGTTTCAGGGTGGATAATAAAAAGTGAGCACCAGCACGGTTTATTATTTTCATTGTTGCGTAAATTTAAATATATTTGGCCATTACATATTATTATACAAACAAATATCTCACAGCTACACTGGAACAGAGGTTTTCTTTCTTCCGAATGATGGATGCCAACAGTTTAACCTGTTTGGCATAAGCTGTTTTGACCATAGTTATGTTATGTGGAAATATATAACAATAAACAAAAACATGCCTTTAGAGTGCACACTTTTACTGCGTGGTGTGGTCTGTTCAAATGCAGTTGGACAAGCAAGCATGCTGTTTTTCCTGAATATTTAGTTTCATATTTTAAGTGTCTTAAGTGTCAATTCTCCAGTGCAAAGATGTGCTTTGTTGATGCTACTTTCATTTGATTGGTTAGAGATTATATTGTGTTATTATTCTAATTTAATTTATTAATTCTAAGAATTTGACATAAAACATGATGCACTTATCACACATAAGTGATCTAATTGCACTTATGAAGGTAAAAATGCACCAGAAAATCAAATTTAATAGGCAAATATTGCCCCCTAATCAAAACGTGAATTTCTGTCAATACTGTGAACTAACCACTACACAGAGTATAAAAATAGAATATTTGAGAGTCAGCTGACATGACCAGCCTAAACTAGATAAGGTAACAGCACAAAAACAAACTCTGCAAAATGTCATCTAATTATCATAATCGAAATATACCAGAAAAAATTGTTGTTGTTGTTTTTTTTTGTCAATATCGCACACTCTACCTTCCCAGTTCTGCTGATTGATTGAATCCTCTCCATGCACTATACATTTGTACATTTTTGTTCACTGTTAATGCAAGTCACCTTAATAGTAACTGTCTGCCAGATGAGCATGATGCTTCATGTTTTAAAGTAAATTTGAGTAAACTTGACTGCTTTTTTAGAAGGTGGTTTTTATGTTTGTGCAGGGAACATCAGGACCGGATCCTACGACTGTTTATGTGGACATGAGAGCACTGAGACATGACAGGCAAGACACACACATTTTCACACACATATGTGACTCTGGACCACAAAACGAGTCATAAGGGTCAGTTTTTTGAAATTGAGTTTTATACATTATCTGAAAATTGAATAAATAAGCTTTCCATTGATGTATGGTTTGTTAGGATAGGACGATATTTGGCTGAGATACAACTATTTGAAAATCTGGAATCTGAGGGTGCAAAAAAATCTAAATATTGAGAAAATCACCTTTAAAGTTGTCCAAATGAAGTTCTTAGCAATGCATATTACTAATCAAAAATTGTTTTGATATAATTACGGTAGAAAATTTACAAAATATCTTCATGGAACATGATCTTTACTAAATATCCTAATGATTTTTGGCATAAAAGAAAAATCGATAATTCTGACCCATACAATGTATTTTTGGCTATTGCTACAAATATAACTGTGTGACTTAAGACTGGTTTTGTGGTCCAAGGTCACATTAGAACAGATACACTAGCAATCAAAAATCTACAAATTGGGTACAAAATAGTGCCTGAAACTTTACTAAGGCCCTTAGTTGTCAGCCTCAGCTGAAACTAAATATTAAATAAATATTTTATATAAATATTAAATATTTTCAAAATGTTTACTACTATATAATATATTTCTAAATATTCATGTATTTTTGTATGATTTATTTCTGGTTTTCAATTTCTGAAGTGTGTCTGTGTGTGTTTGTAGGGTGAGACTGGTTGAAAGAGGATCTCCACACAGTCTACCTCTCATGGAATCTGGGAAGGTAAGTAAGACAATTAAAAGCTTCTTTATTTGTTTTCTTAAATTAAATGTAAGCCACATTCATTTTTTTTCTTCATTTTTTAACAGATTTTACCTGGTGTACGCATCATCATCGCTAACCCAGAGACAAAGGGACCAATCGGAGACTCTCATTTAGGGGAGGTTAGACCA
>JAFVLL020027664.1:0-15277 GCA_021397915.2 Tor tambroides
ATTTGTATGGTTTCATATTTATATTTATTTAAACTATTATATTTTACATTACTTTTATATTACTATCTATCTATATTTATTTGTTTGTTTATAATGTTTAAATTATCTATCTATCTATCTATCTATCTATCTATCTATCTATCTATCTATCTATCTATCTATCTATCTATCTATCGTTCGTTCTATCGTTCGTTCTATCGTTCTATCTCTCTCTCTGTAGTTTATATTGATGAGGTGGGTGAAGTAAAGGGTTAGAGGAGGGGCGTGGTTTGTGTTATTAGCGTTCCGCCCACTCGAGTTCGGACCAATGGGCTCCTCCTGCGTCCCGCTGTAACCGGACACACATTCGCAGCGAGCGGCGCTGGGTTCACATCATCACACCTCAGCCGAACCGAGAGCACATGAACTAACCGAAGACCCGCTCGCTGCTTCATCTCTCCCGCACTAGAATGACGGAGTGCGCCGCGGGTGTGTTTGTCGAGCTGTGCGTTGATCTGAACGGACTTCTGCGCTGAGATCAGTCTGAGCTTCTGTCAACTTCTTCAAATCTCTGTGCGCGGACTAACACCGCGCTCCTGCTTTGGATGAGAAGCGCTTCTGCAGACTCGCTCGTTTCTGATAAAAGTCTCATTGATTTTACGCATCTTCTAAAACTGACGCGTGCTTAGAATGAACCGTAAACACTGACCGGGTGATTTTTGTCTCTCCAACGGCGCAGTCCACAGTTATTGACCGTAGTGCGGACATTCACACCACTGATAGAAGATCGTGGACATCTCCACACTTGCTCCACTGTCTGACATCGGAAAAAGCCGAGCCACAGATGTGAATGAAAGTCGACTAAAGCAAGAGGAATATACGTGTCCAAGTGCGCTGTAGTGATGCTGCAAGTGGAAATGATCATATTCGTGGGTGTGATTCTGTGGATGTGTGTATTTAGTCAAGAGCCCAGCTCAAAGGTGATGGCTGATCGATACGCTGTCTACTGGAACCGAACCAACCCCAGGTGAGCGGATCTGTGTTTATATTCGCCGCTGCTTTGCACAAACTTTGAATACGCGACACTTTCACTTTGCTTTTACACTTATAGAGAGATATTAACATGTGTGCGGTTTAATTATAGCTAATTTAAAATATAATTATTAAGATGAAGCAAGCACAGTGATAAGCTGTCGCGTTATTTGTCTGAATGGTTTATCAATGCCGCTACAGTTGCGTGCATCGACCGCTTTTTTGCGATTATTCGCGATTTGTTATAAATTATGAAACGTGTTTTTTTTTGTTTTTTGAATAGTAGACTAATATCAAATTCCGTTTATTCATATGGATGCATATGTTGTATCATAAACAAAAAGTGTCAGTAAGAGATTAAACACACAGAAAAAAAAAATCTCTCAGATTTTTTTCTCTTTAATAAAGCGTTATGGTTTGAATTGTATTGGATGGCATGCATTTAGACAAATCGACACAGTTTTGCCGCGAGGGCGTTGCGGCCCGTTCTGTCGCTACGGGTGGCGATATGACTTTATATTGTAAAGTTTAACTACTTTAGAGTTTGTTTCCGTACTGTGTTTAATTCTCATTCAGGTGGTTTCAGTGGCAGTCTCATGGTTTCTCAAAGCGTGGTGCATTTTTCCAGTACAATATTTAAATTCCCTGATCCACAAATATCTATAATTAATCGAACGCTTTTTCCAATTGACGAAGGTTGCACTTGAAATGAATTCGTGTGGTTTTGAAGCGTCGATTCACTGACGGTGAAACTCAGAAATAAAAACTGTAATTAACACATACATGCTGTTCATTATCCTGAAATTATTTGAACTGATACATTAATTAAAAAGCAGGTGTAAACTGTGTATTTGTGGATATTAAAAGGGTGAAGGGCAGCAGACGGGCTCTGTTTCTCACGAATGAACAACACAACTGTAAATGACTGTGCAATTCTCAGTTCCTAAATAAATAAATAAATACATGTTAAAATGTCTTACAAACATGAGATTAGGTGAATGCATTTAAAGATTATTTACGTGAATGCACAGCTTTTATATTTCTAGACTAGACAGAAACAATGCATTTAATAATGCAGATTAAAGTGTCTGTATTTTCTAATTAAGAAAACAAGTTAAAATGGGCTACAGAATATAACTCCAGTCTCTACATGACCATAGATATTTAGTTTATTTGTATCTCAGTCACTATTTATTTCTGTATAACCTGTTTGTTATTTAAAATGTGTAATTTTGATTGAATATTCACACATTTACACTTTTCATAAAAGCAATAATGTCATAGTTTTCAATGCATCTCCAGTACAGCTAAAAGACTAGGTTGCATATCATATTTAAAACTTGTTTGAAAGCAGCAGACAGTTTTGAAACCTGCCGTCAGAGTGAATATATCTCTGCTGATTAGAAGTTTTGCGGTCAGAATTTCTCCCCTGCTTCGAGAGCGCCGTTTATTTATGTGACACTTTGTTTAAACAGAAAAATGCAAAGTCAGGTTTCATTTGATATGTGACGCTGAAAAGCCACGGTTTCATTTGGTCGCACGGTTTGCAAGCCAGATGAGCATTCTGTTGCATAATTAACCAAAAAAGTTTAATTGCAGGTTGCGGTGCATAAAAAAAAGAAATATTTCACAATATAAAGTCCTGTATTTTTTCTCCTCCATGTTTTTGGGGAAATAACCCCAGTTCCCAGAATCACAGATGGTTTTCAGTGATTCACGTCAAGGCCTGTAAGAATCCAGTGGTTTCTGAAGTCTTTTATTGTCTTGTTTTTGCTGGAGGGAAGTGGATAGACTCATAAAAGCATGTTTTGTGTCCAGCAACTCATTTTGATGTGCAATAATCTTGTTTGTTTGACTCAAGCATCATCAGAATGATCTGAAAAGAAGTGCATGTATGCAGGACGTGATGAACTTTGAGACTCGCTCAACAGAATGAATTATTTTGCATGATGGAAATTTTAGTAGTCACATGAGCTCTGACTGAATATCAGAAGGGCAGATAGCTTGACTCTGGCCGTCTGTTGGCCATCCGCACCTCCGTTCTGAGTATGAATCGTTAATTGGTTAATTACTCACTGCACCTTTGGCACACTAAACAGCCGTAATGAGGACGCGTATACCGTTTCCCATGCTCAAGAAACCCCGCTAGCCAGATTTCCCTCTGACTTCCTTCCCCTTTAGATGCGACTCTCTTTATTTCTCAGTGCCATGCTGAGCAGAGAAAATGAATGAATACAATTAGATATTTCAGGAGCTTCATTCCGGCTGTGCGGCTCCTCCACTGGAGACCCGGGCGTAAGGGTCACGCGCTCTCCGAACGGAAACCCCACATACATTCAGCTGTAACACGATAGTTGGGTTGCTCATGAAAATGTTCCATGATGAACCGGTCAGAAATGTGTTCCCACTCGACTTAAATGTGCTGGACCATCCGGTGTTTATGGGACGACTTTGGTTACAGCAGCACTTCACGTAAAACTCCCAAAACACAATAATTTACAAATCTGATTCTATATAAATGTATATTTTAAAAAATATAAATGTAAATATTTTATTGAAATATTTTTATTACTATTTATTCAAAATTTTTTTGCAAAATAAAATATTTTTAAATAACATCATAAAATATTATGTTTATTAAATATTCAGAATTATTTCTTACACGTTATTGTTTATTATTAAAATATTTTTATAATAAAAATGACCCATTTTTTAAAATAAAATATTTTTAATTATTTATTAAAATCTGTTTGCAAATTTTCTAATAAAATAATTGTTTATTAAATAGTCACAATAATTATTAAAAATTTGTTTGCAAAATATTTTTTATAATAAAATTATACATTTTTAAATCATTTTAAATTTTTTAGCATTTTTTAAAATGACTTTTTATTAAAGGTTTGTTTGCAAAAAACTATTTTGCATATTTCTACTGCTGCTTTACATGGTTTAGCCCGGTTGAATTTTTTAAGAGAGAAGTTCCCACCATTGTTTAACCACATAGAATTGATCCTTTCTGACCTCCGCAAACTCCACATGTAACAGCTTATATGTGCTTGCATGTACTCTGTGCATTTTAGCACCTCCTAAATCTCCCTCTTCTATGAGAGATTAAAAACGTACGGTGATCCAGCTCAGCTGAGAAACGTAAAACACGGTACGTTTCTCATGCATGTGGCCATATATGACTGCTGCTCCAAATACGAAAACAGAGCCTCCTATTCTTCAGTCTTAAACAGATCCTGCTGCAATTCAGACTGACTTGACTAGTTTTGACACTGCCTATTTTCCTCTTTTAGCCTTGTAAAACTTCTCCCGCCGTATGTAAAATGTGCCGTGCCTTTTCGCTGTCGAAATTCATTCTCAAACATCGTTTGTGTACTGGAGAGTTCAGCAGGTCCATGAGAAACCTGGTCTGGAGAATTATTGTGATGATTTTAAAGAACAGACGATGACATAAAGGACACCAGATTTCAAAAAACAGAGAGCAGGATGACAGTGGATTAATGTGAGGCAGAAAAATCACTTCAGGGTTAGCCTGCAACAGCTCATTAGGTGCTTGAAAAGGCAGCGGGACGTTTGTGCAATGCAACAGTTTTTTATTTAATAAGAGAAAAAGAGCCAGGGATTTACTGTCTGTTGTTTCTGGATAAAATGCTTTTTCAGGATGAGGCTTTGTAAACTTTGATGGCACTGCGTTGGTGTCGATCTGCTGGGGTTCTGACGCTCTGGATTAGACGTACATGAGCGAACGCTGGAGAGACGCAGCTGCAGCTGCTTTTGCCATGCAATTCACTTTAGAGTCTGCATGCAGGACGAATTTATTATCAGTAACATTCGAGCTGATTCTCTCGTGTAATTCGATTTATGTAAGTAATTTAGTGCAGACTCTTATTGGGTTGTGTGTTTAATCTTAATGTTCTGGTCCACTTTTAATATGCAACAGAGGAATGTTAGTCAAATGCGCCTGTGCTGCAGGTTTTGGTTTTGTTGTACATGTTTGTGCATCAGCATGATGGTTAAAATAAGCAAATGCACAAGACAGATGTTTGGTAGAGCTCATAAAACAAGATCCTTTACTGAACAAGACTGTTGTGAAGTAATGCATTTTATTTTATTTGGTTTTATTCATAATGCATAATTAATATTTGAAGCTTGAGAGCCTTATCTAGGAAATAATGGTTAAAATAAGCAAATGCACAAGCAATGCATCGTCTGGTGGTAATAGAGGAACGTTTGAAGTAAGATCCTTTTACTGAACAAGACTGTTGTGAAGTTAGTGCAGTTTATTTTATTTTGCTTTTATTCATGATGCATGTCCAGTATGAATTAATATTTGAAATTTGAAAACCTCATCAAGCAGATAATTGGTAATATAAGCAAATGCACTTAGCAAAAAGGTACAAAAGCTGTCATTGTGGTGATACCCTTTCAAAAGGTACACCTTTGCACCTTATTTACCCCGAAAAGGTGCATTTTAGTACCTAAATTAGTACGTAAATGCTTCATATTAGTACAATTTGAAAGGGTAACATCCCAGTGACAAGCTTTTGTTACTTTTTTTTTATGAGAGTATGCACAAAACAGATGTTTGTGCATTAAAAGAGCTTGCAAAGCAAGATCCTTTTACCAAACAAGACTGTTTTAAAGTAATGCTGTTTATTTTATTTGGTTTTATTTGTAATGCATATTTAAAAAATTGAAATCTGAGAGCCTTCTCTAGTGAATCACGGTTAAAATAAGCAAATGCAGTCATGAAATCTGTCACTGGGATGATACCGTTTCAAAAGGTACGCCTTTGTACCTTTTTTACCCCCAAAAGGTGCATTTTAGTATCTTGAAGGTACATATTTTTGCCTAAATTGACATATTTATGTTTTTGCATCATCTGGTAGTAATAGAGCTCGTAAAGCAAGATCCTATTACTGAACAAGACTGTTGTAAAGTATTGAAATTTATTTTATTCGCTTTTATTCATAATGCATATGTAATATGAATTAATATTTGAAGCTTGAGAGCCTCAGGTGTTTGTCCATCATCTGGTAGTAATAAGGGACTATTTGAAGCAAGATCCTTCCTGTTGTGAAGTTACTGCCATTTATTTGATTTGGTTTTATTCAAAATGCATATTCAATATAAATTCACTGTCACTGGGACGATATCCTTTCAAATGTTACAACTTTGTACCTTATTTATCCCAAAAATGTGCATTTTAATACCTTAATTACACACATTTGTATTTTTTGAAAGGGTACCGTCCTAGTCACAGCTTTTGTACCTTTTTTTCTGAAAGTGCACACAAGACAGATGTTTAATAGTAACAGAGCTTGTAAAGCAAGGTCTTTTTACTGAATGAGACTGTTGTGAAGTATGTGCAATTATTATTATTATTATTTTTGTTTGTTTGTTTTGTTTTATATATAATGCATATTCAGTATGAATTAATAATTGAAGGTTGAGAGCCTCATCCAGCAAATAACGGTTAAAATAAGCAAATGCACTCTCATAAAAAAAAAAAAAGTACAAAAGCATCACTCGGACAATACCCTTTCAAAATGTCCACCTTTGTACCTCACGTACCTCAAAAGTGTGCATTTTATTACCTTAAAGGTACATATTTGTACCTAAATTAGCACCTTAATGCTACATATTAGTACATTTTAAAAGGGTAACGCTACAGTGACAGCTTTTGTACAAGACAGATGTTTGTAGTCTGGTAGTAATAGAATTTGTAAAGCAAGATCCTTTTACTGAACAAGACTGTTGTAAAGTAATGCAATTTATTTTATTTGGTTTTATTCATAATGCATATGCAATATGAATTTATATTTAAAGGTTGAGAGCCTCATCCAGCAAAAAAGTTACACTAAGCAAATGCACAAAGTAGATGTTGTAGTAATGCAACATTGCAGTAATAGAGCGATGTTTAAAGCAAGATCCTTCTACTGAAGAAGACTGTTGTGAAGTTGGTGCAGTTTATTTGCTTTTATTTATAATGCATGTTTACTACGAATTAATATTTGAAACTAGAGAGCCAAATTCAACAAATAATGGTTAAAATAAGCACCAGAAAGATGTTTGTGCATCATCTTAGTGCTTGTAAAGCAAGATCATGTTGTAAAGTAATGCAATTTATTTTATTTGGTATTATTCATAATGCGTATTTCAATTTTTTTTTTTTTTTTTTAAATTTGAAAGCCTCATCCAGCAAATTATGATTAAAATAAGCAAATGCACTTAAAAAAAAAATAGTACAAAATCTGTCATTGGGAACATACCCATTCAAAAGGTACACCTTTATACAATGTTAGTACCTTAAAGGTGCATATTTGCACCTAAAATGTAAATGTTGGTACCTAAATGGTACATTTTACCTTTTTTTTTTTTTTTTTTTGTGTGCATCGTCTGGTAGTGATAGAGATTGTAAAGCAAGATACTTTTACTGAACACTGTTGTGAAGTTAGTGCAATTTACTTTATTTGCTTTCATTCATAATTCATGTTTACTATGAATTACTATCCAAAGTTTGAGAACCTCATCCAGCAAAAACATGGTTAAAATAAGCAAATGCACAAGGTAGGAGTTGTAGTAGTAATACAACATTGCCGTAATAGAGCAACGTTTCAATCAAGATCCTTTTGTGAAATTTGTGCAATGTATTTGCTTTTATTCATAATGCATGTTTGCTATGAATTAATATTTGAAACTAGAGAGCCTCATCCCACAAATAATGGTTAAAATAAGCAAATGCACAAGACACGTTTGTGCATCATCAGGGAGTAATAGAGGAACATTTAAAGCAAGATCCTCCTACTGAACAAGACTTTATTTTATTGATTTAAAGTGAATTAATATTTGACGCAAACAGAGTTTCTGCCTGTTCAAATGCTTTATTTGCAACGCTGCATTGCTCTAAATGTGGCATGACGCCCGTGTGGCTGGTGCACCGGTCATGCCTGCTTCACCCGTGCCATTTCACATTCACACCTCCGTTTAAGGAAAATAAATCAGTCTCCAGCTGCGGGCAAATTCTCAAGAAACTGAAATGGGTCTGGCGAGACTCGGCACCCAGGTAACGCGCCGTAAGATTTCATAAGTGCAGAGAGAGTGTGTGCATCATTTGATTATTTTTAATGTGCATCACTGTTTACTCCGGCGAGCAGCTCCTGGTCCAAACAAACACACAAACAAACCGAGCTCTCCGGACCGCCCGCTGCAAATATTGAGCGGCCCGTTCCTCTCTCTCTTCCTCACGGCCAGGCCTCGGCCGCTCTGAAAGGCCACTATTGTTTCCCCTCGCTGTCGCCTCTCCACAACCCGGGCCGAAAGTATGCATGCATTTAGAGAAAGGAGAGCAGGAGAGGATGAAGGGGGGGTGAATGGAGAGCGCTTCACGGTGCTGTTTGTAATACTCTCTGCGTTTTACAGGGATGCAGCGAATAGGCCACAATGGAGGGCAGAGGCCATTCCCTCGCCGCCGCTTTCTGTGCACGATTAATCGTTAAAAGATCGCGATCCCAATTCAAATACACATGCAATCTCATTTTTAAATGACAATGATTCGCCCTTGCCTATTAAAGCTTTGAAAAACAATCATATGTTCGGGTAAGAAACAGTCTTTTCGATTACACAGTATTATTTCTGTCATTCATGTTATCACAAATACTGAGATGAAAGTTTAGAGTTCAGATGTAAACACTGATGTCTATGGTAGCGATCAAAACAGAGCAAATCCCCTTTTGACAGTAACTGGCGCTTTGTGTCGACTGCATTGTTTTGCCAGTAGGTGGCAAAACGTGAAATGTATTTGTCATTGAATCATTCATTCAAGAGATTCGTTCAAAAATGCTGATTCAGTAAAGAAGTCACTGAATCATTCATTCAAACCACTTTTTCATCATTTTAATATTAAAAATTGGTGTATTAAAGATATTTTAAATACATGTGTGACCCTGGACCAGTCATAAGTAGCACAGGTATGTTTGTAGCAATAGCCAAAAATACATTGTATGGGTCAAAATTATTGATTTTTCTTTTATGCCAAAAATCATTAGGATATTAAGTAAAGATCATGTTCCATGAAGATATTACCGTAAATATATCAAAACTTAATTTTTGATTAGTAATATGCATTGCTAAGAACTTTATTTGGACAACTTTAAAGATGATTTTCTCAATATTTAGATTTTTTTGCACCCTCAGATTCCAGATTTTCAAATAGTTGTATCTCGGGCCAAATATTGTCCTAACAAACCATACAACAGTAGAAGGCTTATTTATTCAGCTTTCAGATGATGTATAAATTTTAATTTCAAAAAATGGACCCTTATGACTGATTTTGTGGTCCAGGGTAAATTGGTTCAGGTTCAAATTAATTAAACACTTTTAAATAGACTGCAGCAAGAATATTTTGTCACACATTATTTCGTTTAGTTCAGAATCGTGGGAGAATCTTGATCTCTATTTGAGACTAAAAAAATCTTGATAATTGTTAATTTATCCAGAATTGTGCAGCTCTACTCCAATGCCAAGCGGGGTTTCACAGACGCATGTGTCGAACAATGTAGGTGACATTTGGGAGCTCGGGGTCTGTGACGAGCCCTAAGCCGACAGGATTAACCCCAGAAGCGGCCTTTGTCCTTCTTGAAGTCCTCTGGGGGCGGAGGGCTTTGGCGATGGGTTCAGGGTGTTTTGTTGCACTCGAGATACAGTATCAGGCCTCAGAGTTGTTGTAAAGATGTCGGAGACTTGCACAAAGCACAAAGGAACGTGATTTGCCTTCGCTTTCCCGAAACACTCGGGGTCCCCTGCGTGAAGTGCAGATACGCTTGACTGAATTTATGGTTTTCAAGATCTAAAGAGCTTTTGATCTGAAGATTTCTGCTTAGATGCTTCAAATCAAGTTTGTATACACATATGAATTCTTCACAAAATTAAAATTGGTATTTTATTTTATTAGTATTATTTTATTTTATTTTATTATTTATTATTCTAATTTATTATATATATATATATATATATATATAATTTTTTAAAATAGAATTTATAATATAGTATTTTGTAAATATAAATATTTTAATAGAATATTTTTATTTTTTTATAATTTTTTAGTGTTTTTTTGATTTATATTTATTTATTGTTATATACACCCAACTGAATTTGTTTCTCAAGATCTAAAGAACTTTTGATCTGCAAGGTTCTTCAAATCTTTTCAAATTAATTTTAATCTTATTTAATCTTATTACATATTTTATTATTCTTTTTTGATTTATTTATTTTATCAGATACACTTGACTGAATATATGTTTCTCAAGATCTAAAGACCTTTTGATCTGAAGGTTTCTGCTTAAATGCTTCATTTTTTCATTTTACTTTAATTTTTTATTTATTTTAGTTATATGTATTTTTTATAATGGATGAATGGATAAGCTAACATTTTTACCTCAGTAGTTAATATGGCCTAATTTCATAGTTTTTTCTTGTAAAATGTGGATGATATAAAACAGAACGAGGAGATGTGACAAACTTTTGCCTGATCGTTTATAAAGAAAACCCTTCGGTTTATAAAACGGCTTGCTTTGCGCTCAAGTATGTTTGACAGCTTGCAACCTAAAGTTGGTTGATGTCATTCTTCTCCTTGATTTTGCGGTTCTGAGAACGGTTTCACCTGGAAAAGCGGGCGGTGTTGTGTGTTTGTTTAGTGTCTCGAAGTCTCCTCAGCGTCCCCTCAGAGTCACTAAAGGGCTTAAAAAGCCATCGGCTCATTGTCTACTGACACAAAACCCTTTCCTCTTTAATCCCTCTTCCTCTCCTCCATAGAAACCTTCCTGCTCACATTCGGCATTCATATTAATCAGTGTTAAAGGCCTAATGAGATAAATAAGACTTAAGAGGAACCCTGGAGTGTCTTTGGAAGTCTGCAGAAACAGTTAAGTTATAAATATCGCCCGGACAGTTGCTTTCAGGGCCTGAGAACGTTTAATTGTCCTCTTCTCTTCTGTCTTGACTGAGAAATTGAAAATGCTGAGTTTACCGCGTCCCGCCAGGATATTTAGCATCTGTAAAGCCGTGTTTGTTTGGCTGCTGATCTCTCTGCTTCCCAAACCTCAAGCTGTGGGGTTTTTTTTTGCCCTCTTGGTGCTCAATGGTCCGGTCGGCACGGAAGAGGCCATCTGGGGCAGCTTCTCTCTCTCTCTCTGGACTAATCGGGGATTACTGGCCCTTTACATTGGGTGTAATAGGCTCAGGGCTGTTGGGGTGTCTCCTGCGCTCCTCTGTTTGATTTAGGCCCAGTGTTGTGGCTGCTGACGGTCAGTTTATGCCGACGGGTCACGAACATCCAGATGGTGAAGGTGGATTCATGGACTCAAGACAGCTTGTGGCTGATGATGTATAAATATGAAATACTCACTGAGGGAAATATATGTGCATTACATGAAAAGCGTCTTAAGATTTGATTACATTTTATGAGATTAAATGTTTGTGGAACCATTTGTATTAACCGTCAGTAACCCTCTAATAATTTTACTGACCTAAGAAACAATAAATATGAAAATATAATTAATTGCCCATTCAACTTAATACATCATTAATTGCTATAAAATATTCAAACAGAAATGATTTAGCCTTAGAAATCAGCACAATTTATTTTTTAGAACTGGTGAGATGTAAAACACTTTTAATAATAAGAATATAATAATAACAATAAAAATAATTGGTCAGAAGTTTATTAAATATATATGCAATTTTTATATATAAATATTCTTAAATTATTTCTTCTTCTTATAGAAAAATATAATAATGCTTCTTGGTCTTTCATATTAAATCCTTTTGAGAGGTTGATGCTTTAGTTCAATTAGGGTTATTAGACTAAAATTAAAACCATAAAAAGACATTTTCATTACTAAAATATTAAATATAAAATATTAAAAGCTTTTTATTTCAGCTAGTTGTCTACATTTGTCTACATTTTAATTTAGTTTAAGTTGATATTCAAAAATAACTAAAACTACAACTGAAATAAAAATGAATAAAAACTATATATATATATATATATATATATATATATATGTGTGTGTGTGTGTGTGTGTGTATAATATATAAAAAAACATAAAATAACCCTCCAAAACTACTAAAAATTACAAAAATGCACAAGAAAATTACTAAAACTGGAATTAAAAAATGGTAAATGTAAAAATAAAAACTGATATAATTTTTTTAAAACTTTAATCATATTTCAGTGATACTAAAATAGCACTGGTTTAAACTCTAGCAATATTTAAACAATTTAGCAACATTTATATTTGTAATTTTATGTTTACTTTATATTTTATTTCCAAAAAATATTTTTTTATTTGTCAATAAATTGTATTTAAATGTAAATATTATTTAAATATTAATTTTATATTGTTTTATTTTTATTCATAATTATATTGTAGTATTATATCTAGTAGTATTTCTACTCGAATGGTTTCCATATTCATAATAGTTTTAATAACTGTGTTTTGACATGGTTTATTTCATTCCCCCTCTTTAAATGTGTAAAAATCTTCTCAGCAGACCTGCAGGAGGCCTGTGATGTTTTGGGGCTGTCGATCAGCCAATAGAAGCGCAGCTTTTCCTGCTTTCTTATTGGCTCAGACGGTGAAGCTGAGCGTGATGCTGCTGAGAGTATGAAATATTAAGAGCTGTTTGTGATCTCGAGCTGCGCTGGCAAACCTTCGCACGCAATCCTGAAGAAACCAGGTCAAGCCGGCCGTGTAGAAACGGCAAAGGTGAAGCCCAAGGGTTCAAGTGCTGCTTTTATGTGGTTAAACATCCACCGTCTTAGTTGAATCTTTTCTTGCATTGCAAATTCAGTCCGTTTTTTTCCCTTCAAATATTTTCCATGCATCTCGCCGCAGAAATTCTCGTGTCGCTCTAAGCCAAGTGTTGAAGGAAGAAGCCGAGTTTCTCAATAATCCAGATTTCTAAAAGTGACAGAAAGCGCAGTTTCACTGGTGAGAGCTACATGGCTGAATTATTCACGCCCATAATCGGCCTTTATGTCATCTGGCGCTGCTGGGGCCGGTGTTATTCTAGTGCATAATTGATGCTGCTCAGAAGTGGAAAAGTTAGAATAGCAGAAGTAATGTGAAGGGAAAGTGCAGCGGAGGAGGCGAGGGGGTCAGACTCAATCCCGTAACCAGCGTTGACATCGAGCTGAGCCCCAATATCGACTCTCTGAAGATTTACGGAGAGAGAGAACGGTGCAAAAAAAATGGCTGGCATTAATTGTGGCCCAGTGTTTCAAAGCGTTCCTGGGCCACTGGTGCAATAGCAGTTGGAAAAAGACAAGGGTTTTGTTTTTTTCACCAGAGGTAATCAGGATCAGGTTTACATGCTAAATTAATTACAGTGATGGTCCTGCGTTGAGGTGTTTATAGAGCTGCGCTTTATGCATCATTGGAAATGACTTGCTGATTTTACACTGACCTGTCAAGAGTTTGGAATAATTATGATTTGTCAAAGAAGTCTCTTCTGCTCACCAGGGCTGCATTTATTTGATTAAAAATGCAGTTAAAATTGTGAAATATTTTTAGAATTTCAAAAAAGTGTTTTCTATGTGTTTATCTGTTAAAATGTAATTTATTTCTGTGATCAAAGCTGTATTTTCAGCAGTCTTCAGTGTCACATGATCTTCAGAAATCATTCTAATATGCTGATTTGCTGCTCAAGAAACATTTCTGATTATTATCAATGCTGAAAACAGTTGTGCTGCCCAACATTTTTGTGGAAACTGTGATGCATTTTATTTTTCAGGATTCACAGATGAATAGAAAGTTCAAAAGAACAGCATTTATTTGAAATAGAAATCTTTTGTAACTTTAGAAATGTCTTTATAGTCACTTTTGATGAATTTAATGCATCCTTGATGAATAAGCATTCATTAATTTTTTTTTTTATTAAAAATAAATAAATCTTACCCCTAACTTTTGAACAAACCAGCATATTAGAATGATTTCTGAAGGATCTGAAGGACTAATGATGCTGAAAAATTAGCTTTGCATCACAAGAATAAATTACAATTTAATATATATTACAATACAAAACAGCTATTATAAATTGTAATAATATTTCAAAATTTTTACTGTTTTTGCAGAATTGTTAATTAAATAAATGCAGCCTTAAATAAGATAATTATTTAAAAACATTAAAAATCTTGTCCCAGACCACTGGAAAATTCGGCTTTGAATTGACAGGAATAAATTACATTTTAAAATACATTCAAATATAAAAACATTCTTTTAAATTATAATAATATTTCACAATATTACTGTGTCTTTGTGAGCAGAAGAGAACATTTGGACATTTACAAAACTTACTTTTAACCAGCAGTGTATTTTTCCCTTCCAAACAGCCAAACATAAACAGAAAAGTACAGTTGAAGCGAACCGTTTTGAAAGCCAGCACAGATTGACATGACAGAACAATACTGTCTCTTACATCCCAGTGAACGTGTTACAGTGAAAGCCTAAACCGTGTCATTAGTTAGCAGCCTCTAATTAAGTCTCATTGGTTTCGCAGATTTACCTGGCCGTCTCAAATGAAAAGTGCACGCATGGCCATAGCTTGAGTTTGTTTTACACCAGTCGCTCAACTCCCATCCGCAGAGAGTGCGTCTTTTGTGTTTGCGAACAAAGAGCGGCGAGATTCGGTTACTAGCCTGCGAGCTTAAGAAGCAACCGAACACAACGGCTACAAAGAAGCTTGTGGGAAATTCTTAATCTTCAGGTGAACACGACACCTGAGAAACAAACGCATGAGGGCATGTTTACGGTGACTCACGGATGATAACACACATGCATTTCAATTCCAAACTGGCCTTTTGCTTGCTTTTATTTACTCTAATGATTGATCAAACCATGCAATCTCCAGCCAAACCTAGAAACCCCTGCCGGTAAAAGACATGCGTCCATCCAAAAATCAACTAGCAATAATGCATCCTTGATGAATAAAAGCATTCATTTTAATACAAAAAAAATTAAATAAATCTTTCCCCTAGCTTTTGAACAAATCAGCATATTAGAATGATTTCTGAAGGAGTAATGATGCTGAAAATTCAGATTTGCATCACAGGAATAAATTACACATTAATGTATATTACAATACAAAACAGCTATTATAAATTGTAATAATATTTCACAATTTTTGCTGTTTTTACAGTATTGTTAATCAAAGAAATGCAGCTTTGGTGAGCAATAAGAGTATTAATTTAAATACATAA
>JAFVLL020027666.1:0-48322 GCA_021397915.2 Tor tambroides
TTTGGAGGGCACTTTTATATATATATATATATATATATATATATATATATATATATATATATTTTATTTCTAAGTAACACAAATTTTATTCTATAAAAACTATCAAATTTAGGGGGGGTCACAGCCTGAAAAAGATTTATGACCTATACTTGATCTATACTTGAGGGTTGCATAAGGACAATAGATCTTATGTAGACATTTTGAAATAATAATCATATGACTGCATATGAATTCATAAACATATATACAATCTATTCAAAAGCTACGAGCGTTAAATGCACAAAAATAATAAGTGAATATGATAAGTGAATCCCTCAACCACAACAGTAAACACTCAAAGAAACACAGTCCGTCCTTCAGAAAGACATAGCGAAGGGAAAGATGAACAGAAAATATTAGAAAAGAAGCAACAGTACGCAAAAAGAGATATGAATTCCTAAATGCCTCATGCTCAAGGATATGAAAATTAATCTAGTAGCCCTAAGAAACACACTGGGTGAACTGGATTATCCAGTAGTCTGGCAGTTTCTGGATTAGCTATTAGTCTGGCAGTGTGCGGATGATAAGAGACTTCACTGAACTGCAAATGAGTAGCTGTCAGGGAGCAAGAGACAGACAGAGAGAGAGAGGGAAACAAATCCACAGCTCCCTCGGGGTATATGATCTCTCATTAGTTTTAATTAATCATTCTTATTAATAATAGGCGTCTCCTCGCAACCTCAATGAAATTAAAAATTCTGCCAGGCAAATAAAAAAAAAAAACTGATGCGTCTGAGTTAGATAAACTAACTTGGCCCTGCAATAAATTATCATGCTGCTGCTCAAACAGACAGGGCCTGGGGATAAATTTACATGGGTGGGCCGCCTCAACGCCGGGCTCCAGTGAATAAACTTAGGTTATATCACAGAAACATAGAGGGCCCTCTTCATCACAGGGCCCAAGAAACTTTCCGGATGTTTTTTGGGGGTTTTTTTGGATACAACTGAATTATTTCTTTTGTTCGGTAAATCCTTTTTGCCATCTAAATGGTGACGTTAAACCATCTAAAATAATTAAAGACTAGATTACATAAAGAAAGCTCCATTCTGAAGCAAGCTTGTGTTAACATTAACAAAAAGAGTGGCAAAAAGTACTATGATAATACGATGATATTCTTTGAAGTACATTTAAACACTGAGGTAATGCCATGGTACTTGAATATAGTACCAAAATATACAGTACTAGTCAAAAGTTTGGACACACTTTTCTCTTATCTAGTTTCTCATGATCTTAAAAACATTTTTGTATAAAAGCTTCTGCTTGCCTGAAATTACTTTTCAAGACAAAATATAAATACGTTTGAATTTGACATTTTTTTCTATTTTTTAAAAATAAATATTTTTTTTGTAAAGAAAAAGCAGTCAACAAGTGTCCAACAAACATGGGAATTCTTCAATAGTGTTTAAATATGCAATATAAAATGTAACCCTTTTTGCTGAAATTTTGGAACACTACAAGAAATTACACGAAAATATTGTATTGATTGTTCTAAAATGGGCAAAATATTCATAATAAAAATGAGAAAGTGAGAAGGTGTATCCAAACCTTTAACCTGGTAGTGTATACCAAAGTATCACAGTAGTACCATCTCATACCATGGTACTGTATATCACCACAGAAGTTCATACTCTCATCACACAAAGACAGATAACTTTTACAGAGAATTCAGTTCTGAAAGCATGACATCTTTTGACGGAAAGATGACAAGAAACGCTGAGAGTCAGACATGTCAGGTCTTCCCTCTTTGTCTCTCTGGTGCCAGCTGAAGATATTCAATTAAATGCCAAATGGAAATCTTTCAGTGGGATAACCGCCACTTTTAAATAAATTACAGCACAATCAACCGCTTCGCCCATAGGCATAAAACGTGTAGACTTACTGCACCAGTTGCATACCAAAACAGCTTTTAAATGAAGTAAACATCAATAAAGTATAAGAGACGTCCATCAATATCTGAAATAAATGTGATAGAAGCATTTAGCCCCATTTGCCCTGAGGCTCTCATGGTACAATAGTGGAATTAGACAGTAAAACCATGATACTTTGATATATAGGCCTATCATGGCACTAAATGACCTCCATACTCCCATCCTTCAAAGAACACTACAGTACCACCATAGAACCACATCCAAAAAAGATGTACTTTTTTGTTAGTGTCTTTTTAGGCTTGATAGCCTTGCTTTCATTTCCTCAGACTGGTGAATAAAGATAGGCCTATACTTGTCAAGCTGTTCACTGAAGCACAGAGAAAGTCTTGTTGGCCCTGCCAAAATTACAAGCAAAGATAGAATGGAACACAAATTATCCTCGCAACAAGAGCCAGGCTACAGACGTGACACTAAAAGCAATTTTAAAACACTGGTCTGGGGGTTTATTAAATGAACATGTTAAGCCATGAAAGACATAACAGAAGCACATCGTATTTGCTCAACAGGTCAACAGCACATGAGATGTGTCAAACAAACAAAGCCTACAGATATTTCTGCAAGTCCTGTGAAATTATCCTGGTTTTATTAATCAAGGCCAAGGAGTAAATTAGTGAATTCTATTTTAATATGTGTCCATTGTGGTTGTCTGTTGATTCAATTTTATTGTCTGAGTGTTAGTCTTTAGCACACAGACCTCAAGTCAAAAGCTGAAATGCACAAACAACACTTATTAAACAATGCAATGTTGATAATGAATAAACTTAATAAACCTAATTAATAAAGAGCATAATTAAACATTTATGCTTAATAAACTATTGATTAAAATATTTTTAATCATTTATTACACATAGCATGGAAAAAATCCCCATTGTTATATCAACACCTTTGTTTCCATCCATCTAACTTATTACATTTCCGCATTGTTCTTAATTGTAAGAGTTCTCAGAGATTTAGCTCAATTTTCTACATCAGTAATTCAATTCAAAGTGAACAAGTGTAAGAAACGTATCACTTTATTTAAATTTAAGGCATCAGTTAAGTTTTAATGTACAATACTTCTTGGTTTTGTTTAAGCATTTAAACAGCTATTTGAAAAATAATTGACTTTTCTAATCTTTCAGGTAAAATAAAAATAGACAGTTCTCTATTTTGCCTTATAGGCTATAAGCTCTTCTAACCACATGTGAAAACTTGCTTGGTTCTTTTTAGAAATCCTCTTTATCAATTAGCTATAGGTCTATCATTATTGTTATAATTTAGCTTTTCTGTCTTGTATTTGAACGCCTCGGTTTATTTACGAAAAAGAAAATATGCTTTTCAAAAAAATATTTATCATATCCTAAACAAAAGAAACGGATAAATCTTTCCTGTTCTCGGACAATTTCTCAGCGACCCACGATTTAAGCAGGGATGCTGCGGTTCAGGGTTTGGATGTGCCCAGAGCGCCACCCTCCGGCGGAGAGACGAACTGCAGCCCTTTCGCAGCGGCGCGGACACGGTGACCGATTCCCTCACTCGAGACGAGACTATTTTCAGATCTAATCGCCGTGCTCAACAGTTCCCCAAACCGATCGCTGACAGACGCAAAAATATACAATTAATTATCCCAGTCACAAAGTAGAAATAGCTCTTTTAATTATGAGCGCACTAAGTATGTATTATTGACTGAGTAAACTTTTCTTAATCCAGTATGAGATGTCATTTATAAATATTGCCTACAGCTTGAGCATAGAATAGCCTTGACACATAGTAATTGTAAATATAATAAATATATAATATATAGGCTAATGTAATGTAATATGCTATAACATAATAAAATACTTTTAAAGAGGACAACAGTCATCTTTCAGGTCAAAATGAGATAGACTTGTCTCCACATAAAAGAACTGAGGTAAATAACGATACAGATCCGTCCTTAAAAGGTAGGCTATGATTTGACTATAAAAAGTCACAAACGATAGGCTAAATAAAGCAACAGCAGATCTTCTGGAATTCGTATTCATCCAACATTAACGTTATAACATGAAGTTACATCTCCCGTCAGAACATCGTCATTAATAAACAAGATTATTAAAGTTTCATCCCGTCTCGGGTTACGGCATTCAAAGCTCGCCAACCTCCGCAAAGTGGCCAAAAAGATACAGAACAGAATGCAAACTTGCCTGGAAAGAACTCTCCAAATGTGAGTTGAAGGTGAAAAACAAGCAGCAGAACGGCGAAGTAGTTCCTTTGGTCCATTCTTGCGGTCACTACTTCACACACTCGCTGTCCGTTCGCGCGCGGGAGAGCTGACGGTTTCCCGGCATCGGTGATGTAGCGCCGCGACTCAAGCCGCCAGTCGACAGCTGTCTGATTGTTGGCTTTCTGTACTGCTACGGCAGGGTGTGTGGGGAGGAGAGTGGGTGCGAATGAACGAGGAGAGGGTTCCAATATCCCCCAGGTCCCTAGACCTGCCTGCCACAAATACTGGTGAAGTGATGGTTTACACACTACAGCGCGCGCTGGAGACGCTCTCTAGTGCACTACGCGATAGGTGCGCACTTGCGCGGTGCCTAAAAGTAATTCAACACCCCTGAGCAATGAGTGAGAGAGGTTCCAGACCACTCTAGTTTCATTGTTTTCCACGGTGTTACATACAGAGGCCCCAAAAAGTATTTGGACACTTAAGACTCACTTAAAAATGTATGAATGCTGTGGGGTTGCCAAAAATATCAAGCCAAGTATTTCAAATATAGCTCAAGAACACTTATTATGCTAAAAATTTCACAAACATAAGTTTTAATTATATATATAAAAAAAAGATTGCTTAAAATATAGGCCTATAAACTATATGGAAATTTTGTTAGTGGAACATACCAACAGTTAAAATCATGAACTACAGGTGATTAAAAGTACGGTAATAAATTGCATAAGGCTGTCTCCCAAAAACCTAGTGAGCTGCCTAATCAGACAGTATTTTGGGGTATTATGGGTTCAGAAATGCTGTAACCATGTCTAAGATGGCCAAAAATCTACAATAATGTCATTAATGGTACTATAATAAACAGTGATTAGATAGATAGAACAGACAGATAGAACAGAACAGAACAGGATAGATAGATAGATAGATAGATAGATAGATAGATAGATAGATAGATAGATAGATAGATAGACAGACAAACAGACAGAATCTGCATTGCATAAAGCACTACAGAAATAAAGGTGACTCTGTAGAACGACAGATTTAAAAAATGACAACGATGGACAGATGGACAGATAGCATTTGAAGATGGAACCTGGTTTGATATTCAAATACCCAAATGCTTTTTGTAGCTACTACTAGCTAAACTTTTGACTGCACACAATCCCCATTGCATTTTGCATCAAGACAGTGAATCCTTGCTTGTTTTTTTCATTTATATGTGTGTGAGGAAGAGAATGCAAGATCTAGCTGAAGAATGCTTATGGTCAACTCCACGGTTCATTTATAAGATAGAAACACCCTGAGTGGGCAGATTTCAGTTACAGTGTTTTATGGTTAGACCTAATTTATGAATTCATTATTTAGTGATGTGGAAATCAATGCCTCATTAACACAGAAAGGTGCCCTTTCATCCTTCATACCAACCCACTCTAGTCCATGAGCCTTCACTCCACTATCAATCTCCCATGCTCATCCCATCCTATTGGTTTCAGCTGCATAAAGGCAAAGGTATTTTTTTATTAAATTACAATTTTTAATTAAAACAGTACAGCTATCAGCAAAGCAGGTTTATTTGGTATTAACAGTGCCAAAAAAAAGAAGTAGTGACAGAAGTAGTGATATTTGCTTCCATCTCATGATGTACATCAGAGTGAAAAAATTGTAGGATGGAGTCTTAGTTCAATCAGTCGGTTGTTGATTGGATGGAGGCTGAACTGAATGTGTGCTTGCAGTCTGTTGTGAGAAAGGGGCAGGACTTAAGCAGACTAAATTATTAGAGTCTTAGAGATTGGAGGTATGATATTTTGGTCAGAAAACTCTATATCTATCTATCTATCTATCTATCTATCTATCTATCTATCTATCTATCTATCTATCTACCTATCCATCCATCCATCCATCCATCCATCCATCCATTGTATCAGTAGCCTTCTTTTAGAAAATAGGTATGGTGTAATTTCATGCCAAAATGCCAAATATTACTTTTTTCTTTCTAAAATATCTGCTAAATTTATGTTGCAAGTAACACAGAAAATATATTTTCAAATTACAAACAGATTTTTTTATATAAAGCGCCAAAATGTATTTTTTATGATCTATTTTGAACAATATATTACATTAAAATTTATCATAAAACAGCCAAAAATATTTCATTTAAGCTTTAGTTATGTGAATATATTATAACTTCTATATTTGCAATATTGTGGACAATTGTATATTTTGAAACATAGCAACCACCTAGCACTGCGGGACTACGAATGTCTTAGCAACCACACAACTACGCCCTGACAACCACAAACCAATACCTGAGCATCAAGTTCCGCATGGGCCAATACCACTAACATTCAAAAACCTTCAAAAAATATTTTACTAACATTCAATAACCTTCAAACAAATATTTTAAATACAAATACTCTAGCACTTTGAATATTCATAAAACATGAAGAGTGCTAGACCTAGATAACAGCCTTACTCTAGCCGAAATATAATCACTGCTAATGACATTCGCTGTGGGTGTGCGAGTTGTTTGTGTGAGTAAGAGAGAGCACATCTCAAATGTACTTCCTTATAACTTTAGATCAATGTACACCCCCCACGGCCCCCAGCCAGTCACTCCCCATCTCATAACTCTGCAAGACAGCCTCAACTTATTTCCATGCTAACTAGAATGGCTTCAGATCAGTATTACAATGAGAGGACAAGAGTCAACTGTGTGTAGTTTTTCCCCCTTCCTCTGAATGCACACAGACACAGCATGATACGCCGTTTCATCTGTTCTTCTCAGCTCCCAAAACAGCTTAGCAGGGTAAAATAAAGTGGAGCTGTTTCAAGCTCAGGACATACAATGATAAAGAAATGTGTAAAAATCTACAATTGTGTATATATAATAGTGCTTCATATATAGTATAATTACCATATACTTTTATGCTCATCATCCAGTTGCACACAGTTTAAGATATTCAGCCTCTGCAGTTGAAGTCCATTGATATGGATGAGTTGAATCATATAGTTATATCAAAATAGTTTATAGCGCTGTCTGTTTCAGCTCATGAAAGGGATTATACAAATTAGGTAGTGGTGCAGAAACAAATGTAGTGCTAATACTGTATATAAAACGTTATATCCATACTAAAAGTTATATACATGTGTGTGTGTGTGTGTGCGCGCATGTGTACAATCCTTAATTTAAATATATATGTAAATGTAAACACATATTCATTATGTAATTAATAAAATAGGAGTCTGAAAGCACATTGATAATCTGGGATTCAAAGTCTAAGACATAAGAATAAGAGTTATGTTTAAATGTAATACATTTAAAATAAAAATATGAAATATTAATAAACATTTACTAATTCTCTGTAACTACAAAAATGCACAGAGGTTCTTTGGATCATTCTCAAATCATTCTGGAAAACAAGATCATCAGGTTTTACACAAACTTATGGAGCTCGAGTGTTGCTGTCATAAAAGCAAAGAGGTGGAAAACTAAATACCAAAAAAATGGAGAAATTCATGTTAATTTTTCAATTCAACCTTACTTCATTTTTTTATGCTGATACTCTCATTTGATAAATAAAGAAATGATTAAATCATAGGTCTACGAAATACAAGCATGGCCTCAGTGGCCTCAAACTTTGGTGCCCCCACTCTATAGATATATTAAACTTAAAGGCAAAAGCAGAACTAGTGTCAGGCAGCAGAGTTAATAAACACAGCAGGGGGCTGTGGATTGAAAAGCTCCATACTGTAGGTGCAAATCATTCTGTTGCTGCGAGAGGTGGGAAGTCATCCCCCCCACACACCTGCCAATAGTTACAGCCACCAGGAGGCCTTTCTACAGCTTGAATGTGTGTGTAACATGTACTCTGTGCCTGAAGGTTTCAACCATTTACCACACTCATCCCAATCATCGGAAAGGTCATAAAGAACTCTTATAAGCGTGATTGTCCACCATCAAAGCATGCAATGTGCCATCCACTCTTCTTTTCTCCTACATGCAGGGAACATCTCTCGGTTACTCAATAGATTTAATTGGCCGGCTCAAAGCCTGCTGGGTCGAGTTGGACAATTTAAGAGGCGTCGCTTAAAAAAGAAAGAAAGTGTGAGCTAATGATATTTCTTTGGGCGGTACTGGAAAACAGTGAAAATGGTAAAGTAGGGAATTAGCTACTGTATTTTTATGAGTTCAGAAAAAGAGTTTTCTAATCACCAGAGAGATGGACTGGCTATTAAGGATTCAATATGTCTCTGGCAAACTAGAGGGCAAGAAAGATTTTTGTGTGGTGCTAAATTCATGCATTATGTATAAATATTAGCTCTCAGCTTATTGATTAAACTGCATGTCTGGAATCTTCAACAACCTCCAAATGCAAATCATAAAGTTATAGATAATACCATACGATGTTTCATCCAGGCAGTGAATGATGTGATTCTTACAGCCAAGTATTTTACACAGTTGTAGGAAATTTCTTCAGCTATGGCCACTTTTATGATTAAAATAAATCTTTTCATCTTTTTCTTTTTGTTATATAAAAGACAAATTCAAACTTTCCTTATGCTTTTTAGATTGTCCAAATCTATTAAATACTCAAAATAAAATTTAATTGCTTAATATACAATATACACAATAATACAATATATTACAAAATATAACATTATTAAATCCACAAAAATATTTAAATATTACATTTTATGCTGATAGACCAATATTTATTTTTGAAAAATATTCTATGATTATTTCACTCTTTGGATATAATCAGAAACTAAAATAAATAGCCAGAGACCATTTCAACATATTCATCGCTTGAAAATTATGCATTTACATAAACAAATTACATCCATACCTCAGTACCCTAATTTCCATCACAACAAAGATGACGTATACGGTCAAATTAAACTAGTCCACAGGGCAGAGAGTGCCTATAGTTGAAGAACCTCTACTTAGTCCAGAATGCACATACATTAAGCACTGTCTCCTTGCATTTCTACCCATAGAAACACAAGATTATGCACCTATTAAAATGCGTCCTTGACAGTTCATTGGCCATACTGAAAATCTTTTATGCCCACATCTTTCTGATTATATTTTGACTGTATTTAAGTTTTTATATTGGTTCATATTTTTATAATATAAAGCCTGTTGTTTATTGAAGCTCCTCAGGTAATATTCATTTTCCCTCTCATCGCAAATAGGCCCCACAACCTTCAAAACTCCTCCAGAACTTCATTTTAATTCTTCCCGCATGCCACGTCCTAACACTTTTGCTCCTTCATTAAATATACTAGACAGCACAACAGGAAATTGTGGTCAGTCAGATCAGATACTTGTGCACCCAGGAAGTTATTGGAGACCACTGTCGGACTGGAGGTCGGTTTATTGGGATATTACAGGTGTGCAACTAACATATCGCTCATTGGGATCTTCAATCGCCTCATCATAATTACAAGACCATTTTTTACAGGTTCAAGGGATAGTTCAGCCAGGAATAAAACTCTGTCATTGTTTACACACCCTCATGTCATTCCAATCTGGAAGGACTTTTGTGAATAAAAAAAGTCATAGAAGTTTGGAAAGACGTGAGGTTGAGGAAACAATGACAAAATTTTCATTTTTGGGGTCAAATATCCATTGGGGACAATGAGTGAGTGAGCTTATAAGATTTCAAGAGTTCATAAGAACGTAAGACAAAATCACAACCAATCTGCAACTCCCAATGCAATTAACTAAAACTAAAGTTGAATTAAGTTACAACATTTTACGCAATGTTACAGAACGGTTGCGGAAGGAACTTAAACCCAAATCGTGGCCGAGCTACAAGTTGCAGTTCAATTAAGTAACTCCTCTGGCATCAAGCTAAACAAACATCTTCACAAACAGTCAGTTTAATCAAACCAACTTTTGTGTAATGAAGTTCTGTAACAACGGCCACTGATTTTAATCGATTACACGGCCGTGAAACTTCGGATAGCTCATCTTGTTTGCCTAGCGCCAGGATATTAGGTCCTCCGTTCCAGGGCAGACACCGCTGTGTAACTTCACATGGACCCACTGCTCCTTCCCATGACTTCTCTTTCAATTAAAACAGCTCAAACAACGTCTCTCCCCGCGGAGCCGTTTAATGAGATGACTAATGTGTGTAATACCAGCTTCACCTCAGTGCTGGAGAAGTGCCTCTCTGGCCTTTTAATACCAACGCATGTGTGCTCGAGAGACTCGGGACCCCCTGCTATTTGCAAGAAGCGAGAGCTCCCGGGACAAAGACCTCTTGTGGAAATGAAGCGACTTTCTGCTGAACCCATCTGATGTCAAGACCGCATCTCAAGGATGCAGACAATGACCTGAAGACCTCACTGTTAGTTCAAAGTGTTTAAGGGTAGGAGTGTGGTGGAGAAGGGAAGTGTAGAGTGAAACTTGAGCGAAGATGGAAGCCCATTACTCATCTAAAGAACTGCATGGATCAATTTTGATGCACTACCTTGGACATAATTTAATGATTGTGAGATCAATAGTCATAATCTTATGTGCTGAGCACATTAAGAGGCTATCATTTGGAAAAAGCACCAAAGGGCCCAGACGAGGACCGGGCTGAAAAGAGTCTGAAAACACACTAGGAACTTAGACACACAATATTCTTTGTAAGTGCACATGGCAGATAATATATTTTTGATTCAATCACGCAGTGGCTGAATATGGCCAATTATGGATGATTTGATGAGCACTTCCCAAAAGGCCAAGATTAGATTTCAATTTTACAACGAAAATGGATAAATTAAATAAAAGGAGATATATTAAGGTAATGGAAAGAAAAAAAATAAAAAATATTAAAGGGATAGTTCACCTAAAAATTAAAATTGTGTCATTTTTATTCACTATCATGTGGTTTTAAACTGTATGACATTCTTCTGATGAATACAAAGGTGTCCAAATGACATTGGACCCCACTGATTTCATTGCATGGACCAAAAAAAAAAAAAAAAAAACTAGCAGCATCAAAATATCAATGCTTTTCAAACCGTGTCAGGCTGGTTGAAACACTGGAACATGAGACACAATAAGAAGAAGAAAAATAATAATATTTACACACTGTACCTTTAAGACAATTTTAGAATACAAATTACATTAAAAAATTAAATATAAGTAATTAACTAATTAAATTAAATTACATTAAATAAATAATAATAATAATAAATAACATTTAGAAGAAGAAAAAAAAAAGAAATAAAATAAGTGGGGAAAAATAAAAGAAATTCTATTTTTTTTTTCATCTGTCATATCAAGTTAAGATGTTCCTTACCATGTTTAAAGGCAACATCGCATAACTTCTTTGTAGGCCAGTCTGGATTTCAGCAGTCACTGTCATGAGAATTAAGATTTTAACTATATGAATAATTCATGTGTTCAAGGACGTTTAAAAATATTCATCTGTGCAGTGGAAGCTTATAACAGTGGATGGGATGTTTGCTCTCTTGAGTCTCTGTGTATATGCTCTCAAGTTCACAAACATAATTTGTGAACTTGTGTAATTTCAGGTAAATATTTGCCAGATGATGCCAATTCTCCGAACAATGTCAACTATTATAACCTGCATGAAAACCATTTTTCTGGAAATTCATACAAATATAATAGCCTCTTTTCACCTGCACTCATGGAGAATAGGACAAACAATTAAATAATCTTGGCAATCAGGCTTTGGACGTCAAACCTCATACAAAGGACCTGAGAGTTAATTTGCATGCTGAATGGAGTGTTAAATCTCACATTGTCCATGTCACAAAGACGGCTTTCTTCCATCAGAGAAGTCAAATCTTTCCTTGACCGCATTATATAGTTAAATCACGCCTTTATGTTTTGAAATGATCGAATTTTAAAGAGAACATAAAATCAAAATGGACGTTTTGTGGCTTTTAGTCAATGCCTGCTATGCTTACTTATAAAACTTAACTGAATTATACACATTTAAAATTTGCACTGTACTTGTACTTCCAGTACAAACATTCAGATGATCCATCATCTTGCACATTTAATATTATAGATTTAAGAAATGGAAGGTTTTGTCCGTATTGTACCACTACACAACCCATACAGGTTCTGGATGTATAATGGCATGTCAAAACACACATATGATTTTCATTCATCTCTCTTAGAGAGCTGCATGGTGCGCCATAGCCAACGCACACAGAAAACACTGCATTTGTCTGCATTTCATCCTGAACAATACCTTGAAACCTTCGGGGAGACAAGGGGAGAGAAGTGCACAAGTGTAATATAAGAGGAGATGAAAAATAAATAGCATTTTTATATGATTTTCCACCCCTCCACATCAGTTTTATAAAAGTGGTGCAATGGGATGCTATGAGAGGCTTCTCTAGTAAAAGGTATTGGGAGTGCAGAGTAATAATTTTCTTTCTCCGGCCGCTCAGCATTGATCTGTGCTAGTGAAATCATCTCTGGGCTGTTATTAAATCATCATAGCACAGCGGTACACCACACACACACACACACACACACACACCCACAGCTCTTATAAAACAGAGACAAACAACAGTTTCTTAATATTTTACATTATTGAGCCAGTAGAATATAAATTCAATTTTATTTCTGAAGTCACATATTTAAAAGGTGCAGTTTGTTAATAATAAATAAAACATTTTTAATAAATTAAATATTTGTGATATACATTTACCATATAAATATTTTAAGCTTCAGAATATATATACACACAAATATTTATACACACACACACACACACACACACACACTACTGTTCAAAGTTTTGTGCTCAGTAAAAAAATAAATAAATAATAATAATAATAATGTTTTTGAAGGAAGTCTCTTTTGCTGACCAAAGCTGCATTTATTTATTCAAAAATACTGTAAAAACAGTAATATTCTGAAATAGAATTCCAATTTAAAGTAACTGTTTTTCATTTGAATATATTTTAAAACCCTGTGATGGCACAACTGAATTTTCAACAGTCATTACTCAAATCTTCAGTAATATTTTGTGGTAATCATGATACATATTTGTCAGGATTTTTTGATGAATAGAAAGTTTTAAAAAAAATAACAAAAAAATAGTATTTATTAGAAACATTATTAATTTGTATATGTTGAATTTCCAAACACAAAAAAAATAAAATAAAATAAACTTTTGAACATTAGCCGGTTGTTTTTCATGTCTGTGGGTTCAAGTGACCCCAATAGCGTGATATTTAGCCCCTGGAATGCAAATTTGACCAGGGGAACCCCACCAAGAAACATATATTTTATCCCCTGAAAAACTAGATTTGAATAGCAATTGGGCAGGTTTTTGTTATGAAAACCTGGCAACCCTGCAGTCAGAACTGCTGAAAAGTAGGTTTTAGGAATTATCGAGTGGGCTTGAGACATGTCACAGGTCACAGACTAAGTAAGCCGCTAAAGGCTAACGTGCTCCAGTCTTTACGAGGAAGTAACACAGCTCAACTGCAACCAACTGGCTCCTGTAGTATTAACATATATGTGTGTGAATAGGCATTGCTTTGCACACAAGACTGTCCAACGCTACATTCTGGAGATACACACAAGGAGCTTGCGAAGGCAGCGCCCTTTGCTAATCCAATGCTAATACTAATCTCCTGACTGAGAAATACCCGCTCACACCTCTCGCTATGACTTCTGTGCAACAAGGCACGACTCCCGTTGCCTACGGAAGAAAGACGTCAAACTGTGTGACTGAAAGAAAGACGAGGGAAGGCTTGAGAAAAGATATAAAATCCCTCCTGAAGGGAAAAAAAAAATCCTACTTTGACAGTCAGGCCTCTAAGAACGGTTTGGCTCAGGGTGTTTTCGCCGTGAAACTTTGGAGAGATGGATTTGGAGATGAAAGGTGAATACCAAGATGCAGCATTTTGTAACTGAGAAAACATGTTTTGCCACGGAAGCAATCACAACGAGGATTTACAAGATTTTCTTCTTCTTTGATCTTTACCATTGTCAATAACAGGGCACATAAATGGCAACCCTGATTCAGTATTTCATCATGTCGAGGGGTCAGACAAGGATAGTTCAGCAGAAAAGACACTGCAGGGTTTGAAACCTGGCCTTGAAAAGCCGACTCTTAGTCCTCGCTCCCTGTGAAAAGTCCCTTCATCATTAAATAAGAGCCAATGACACACACATGGCCAGTCACCTCCGTGGCTAAGCAGATAATGGATTAACCGATTATCCCATCTGAGCTGTGCTGTCGCGGCTTAGACGACTTCACAGTTCGTCAACATCCAGGCAGGTCAAGTCATCATAAAAGACGGATAATGACAAATGACAAAGCACTGGTGCTGACTAGGTAGCTTTAGATAAAGATTAGGGCAGTCGATAGTCTTAAACAATTCATTGGGAGTAATCTGTAGAATTAACTGAAGTTTACCACATGTTTGCTTTCGAAATTAAGCGTCCTTGATTTTAATGCATTTAAGTCAACATGAAATCAAAACAGACCGTTTACTTTCTTAATACATGTTCTTTCTCTTATTGTGCACATTTTGAAGTGCAACAGGAATAACATATTTTTGTAGGCCAACTCAAACATTTGCATCACCCTGGTTCCCTCCACAAAAACCCAATAGGATTTTTCCATTGGCTTTAGGATTAATGCTGAAAATAAGCTCTGTGACGAACAAATGTTTATGATTCTTACACATTTTGTTCATCATAATAAACTTTACAAATTAAATATTTTGTACTTTATGTATTTTTAAGCAAAAAAGTGAAAAGCTAATGAACTACACCTCGACTGCATGACTTCAGCTCGGTCATTACCAAGCTTTGGACAAATCTTTAAGTCTTTATTAAAAATATATATATAAATATATAACTAGTGAGATTTTAGATGTCACCATGATGACGTTTACCTAATGTCCACAACCTCTTTAGTCCCATTTAAATACTTGTTAGAAACCGCCTTTTTCAAGACAAGTAGCCTAATAGCTTACAAAAAAAACAAAACAAAAGGGGGTACAACTGATGTATTTTATGTCACAGAAGAAAACACAAAATATATTGAGCTTGAACTGTTCACCACAGACCTCATTTCAGACATTAAACCAAAAACCCAATCTAAAAAACGCACTGACTTCAGGACGATGAAACCAGAAACTGAAATACTAACTCTTTTCTGGGTTTTGGTAAACAAAAATGCCATCCTGAAGCACTCTATTCTATACTGTCCATTCCTGCAGCTTGAAAAGTAGAGCATGACGCTTGCAACACAGGGATGGGTTCAACTCCCAGGGAATGCATGCACTTGATACAATGCCTGCTTTGAATGCAATGCAATAGCTTTGGATGAAAGCATCTGTCATAAATGTAAAATGTAATTATTCAACGACTATTTTGTCTTTAAAATCTTTCATCGAATGTAAAAATTGGCGAATAGTTAATGCAGCAGTTTGTTAGATTACTATTTAAACAATAAAATCTGAAGAAGCAGCATTTCCACTGGAATATGTCAAAAAGCGATTCAAGCAGGAACCATACGATGGGAAGAAATCCACAGTTGTGAACTTGTACAACTGGCTAAATTGCATCATGCATGCCCTGCCTAAATCCGCAAACGACTTTTAAATTTGCATTTAAAAAGGATTTCCTCCGTCATTAACTGATAAGCAAAAGTCTTACGGCAATAAACAAGCCTACAGCACTCTTTTGAACATAAACACCTGTGTTGGTCTTCTTATTATGACCAGTCCTTAGGAATCAAACAGAACAGCCATTTTAAAAGTCAAATTAGGTAAAAGCATTAAATGTAAAGAAAGCACCTAAAAAAAAACTAAAACAAAGGGGGGAAAATCTGAGGTTTTCAATCTTTTAGATGCCACAGACCCCCAAATATGATCATCTTTGCATGAAATTTAAATGGCAACCATATATTTTCATTTATAAAGACACCATTAATACTATGAAAAATTAATATTATCAATATGCCATGCGTAATGGAAAATTTTTAATTTCTGAAACAGTAATTTTTTGGTCTACTTACTATAGTACTGTACTATTTTGGTTATTGTAATTTATTTAAATCACAAACATTTATATTTATTTTTAAAAACTATTTATTTAAATTTAAATATAACAAGTAAATTTAAAAATGTAATGTAAATGTATTTATTCATTTATTATCAATTTTTGGATCAAATATTTAAAATTTTGATTTAATTAATAGTTAAATTTTATTTTATTTTAAACAGACCCTCTAGTACTTCCTGTCAATTTGAATACCCCTAAAATAAATTACATCTATTTAAGTCATCGCACTTTAGCAGCCCAAGTATACAAATTGACACGGTACAACATTTGAAATAGTTGAAAAGCGAGAACAAAGTAGCTATATATCACCCTTTTGGTGTTCGTAGCAGTGCTGCTGTCGCTCCACATGATTTCTGCCAGTGCCAGCCCCCAAGGGAAGAACCTTAACATGGGCTTGCTCTCTATTCATCCCGCTTGCTACCCCCTGGCGGTACAGAGACAACTGGGCATGTTAAAGCCAGAACGAGCAAACAGAACATTATCTCGGATCCCCGGATCACAGCCGAGCACAAAAGCCTCAGGAGCAGCAGGGAGGAGATGGCAGTCTGTGGCCAGGAGGCAGGAGCGAGCCGTCACTCACTGCTGCTTCTAAGCACCGTATGCTAATGCTTTATGGCCTATCTCTGCATGATTCTGTCTCTGCTAAATCTGTATGTAGTTTAGCATTATAACAGTTCAGATTTCTTATGCCTTGTTTCATTTCTAGCTTGTTCGTTGGTAGCGATGAAATCACTGGTTCACAGTTTTGTAAGTGAAAAAAATGGCTCATCCATCATAATATCAACGGCATCAGTATTACTGACAAATGTTGGCACTTAGTAATATTGAATAATGAAAAATGTTTACATTATTTATTCATTTTGCACATGCTTTTGTTCAAAGTGACTTAAAAATTAGGGAAAGCACAAGCAATTAAACATAAATGACCCAACAGTGTTAAAAAGGGAAGTGATATCCAAAAAACCCACATAATTAAACCATATAAACAATAAAATTAAAGTTTAATTGTAATGATTTTTATTTTTAATGTTTTTTGTATGTATGTATGTATGTATATATATATATATATATATATATATATATATATATATATATATATACACACACATATATATATATATATATAGTGTTGTGAAAAGATCATTTAAATAGCTTTGTCATTTCATAGTTATTTTACAGTGATATTAACATATTGCATATTAATATGTAATTTATATATTCTAAATTCAGCAAGAGAGTCATGAGATTAATCGTGACTGATTAATTGAATCTCTTTCTAATCTATTTTGCAGTTGAACACACCCTTAATCTTTATGCATGATGTGTGCCCATGGTTAAGCTTTCATTATTTACCTGTTAGCTGTTTTTCTCTCCTTCCTCTCTCTGATGCCTAGACTTCATCAGTGAACTTGAAGAAACTCATTGCTGCACAGGCTCTGCGGTAGTCCTGACATCTCGGGAATTGCTCAGTCAACTAAAACTAAATATATTGACAAATGAGAACAGAACTTCCTCCTCCGGACAGGATAAAAATCTCTATCTCTTTCAACGGAATGAAACACACATTCCATTTTAACCGAAATGAAGCTTCTTTCCATCATAAGACGCAGTGCATTTGCAAACAGTCCTGGCTAGAGGCGCATATGAGCAAAAGACAATATCAGTCCTGGGGATTCATGCATAAAACTCTGCATAGATTTCACTAAAATGTCTGTGTTCACAAAAAAGTTGTTTAGGGTTTTTTTTTTTTGAGCTGCTCTCCTGAGTACAGATTCACTGCAATGGAACTGCTAGTCCAATATGATTCAGCCTTTCTTCCAAATTAAGAGAGGGTGGCCTAATGTATATTTGATAGTGTCTTTGTAAAATGCAAGATCAATAACACAGACTGTTTCATTTCTTTTCCTATTTCCTTATTCCTCTCATAAGTTAGAATAGTCTTCCCCAATCCAAACTAATTTAAGTGCTAAAAACAAAATATATTGCTCTTCAATATTTTTAGAATAAAACTGATACTAAGAATACTGGATATTTGTTTCAGATGTTCCGTTCTTTTGGGTTGTGCAATATAGTGCAATAAAATTACTTTTTTACTGTAGGCAACTGATTCATTACCACAAAATTTAGTTAGTGACATGAGAAGCACAAGGCAAGGGAACACTAAAAGCACACCTAAAGTTGTAATGTCAGAGATTGTATCAGTGACTGAAATATTACATCACAGTACTAGCACTACACAAGTCCTGGTTTACACAATCATTCACTGCTGGAGACCTAAGACCTGGTCACAAACTTATCATGAGCATGAAACATGAATCTGCACCTCGTGCTCAAGAGCAATTATAACCTGCAGAACAGCAATTCATATTGGTATTTTATAATCTACTAGAAAAATGATAGATAGATAGATAGATAGATAAAAATAAAAAAATCCATATAATAATAATAATTTTATAACAATATTAATAATAATTTTAAAAACACTACAACAATATTAAAATATCCCTTTAAATATTATTATTGTTAATAATCTGCAATCCAACCATGACACATATGCAATTTACAACAGTCAAATATACAAATTCATACAAAACTATAACCTCTCAATGCAGCAACTGACCAATCAGAATCAAACATTCCAGAGAGCTGCATTAGAAAGGTGCACAATCACAGACCAAGATGAAAAATATCAAATTAAATATGCAAATCCTGAAAACAATCCAAAGCATCACAATAAACCAAGAGCAGAAAAAGATCCAACTTACCAGGAGAATCCACGCAGAATTCTGAAAATAACAATAAAGCTGACACAACTCACAATGTTTGATCATAACTACAAACAAATGACAGACAACTGAAAAAAAAAAAAAACACACGTGATCAAAGGTGGTCTGGAAACCAGTCAGCTTTCTGGAGAAGGACCTCTGGTGGTGGGAAGGTGGAATAATATGTTCAGATGTAACTTTAGCAATAAAGCCAAAGGTAAATCTTTTTAATAGACCCTGAAAGCATCTCAGTTGATAACAATGTGACATGTTGGTTATAATTTCCTCAGGTCAAAAACAATTGCTTTATGCTTTTACCTTATAAAGCCAGAGAGAGTTCAGAGATTGAAAGCTCTCACGCCATTAAAGCTGTTTTATCACACAACTTTCTGGAATACTTGATTCTGATTGGTCAGCTGTTTCAACTTATTTTCTCCATAAATGTACTAGTTCCATGTCTTGTATCAATCACTCCATGCTTTCTTCTCGCATAATAAAATGTCAACTCAATATTTCATGTTTTTTGTTTTACTTCTGAAGATGCCTTCTTTTTTTTGGTTTATGATATAAATCAGCTATCCCTTACGTGATGATACAGATTATAACATTCTCACTCATTTTTTAGACTTAGGTCTAAAAAATCAGAGATAGACTCAATCTATAAAGTGTCACAGATCTAATAATATCTCTTTGCTATTCATTTCCCTCCTAGTGTCAAGTAGGGTGTCCATGCATTAATATGAAGTCTCGGTGATGCAACTATGACGAATGTTTCCCTGTCTAAATAAGGCACAATCTGTCTAGGCCTGCCTGTTTGAACCTAGAATCAGATTTAATCTACAGTAGATATTTTCAGTTTGGGCTTGGATAAGTTTAAAACAAACTATCTGCCATCAGTGCTGAGCTTTATTTAACTAACATCACAACTTCACATGTCTTTGCAATACAAAAAAATGCCTTTCTTAAATTTGTGTACCATACTGTACCATAAATTTGTCATATGGTGTGACATAGCAAAAATTAAGAAGAAAAAAAACCTCTTCATAATAGCATGAGAGAGATTTATCTTCATTGTTAGACACTTATTTTCATATAGTGTTATAATTAACATCATTTTTTCCCCATGACTTGCTGGACAATTTCAAGACAAACTTTGCTGTCATCCGTTCAAAACTGCTGAAAATTCTACAATTTTAAGATGAGTGATATTTAAATCCCCTCTATTACAATACTCAACTGTTTTTTAAGATATTTTGAGATAAAAACAAATCTGTGGGTCTTTTATGTGTGTCACACCATAGGACATTACGTCACACTAAAGGACAGAAATGGTAGTTATTAAATTATTTCTTTTTAATTTTGAACATGACAAAGGAGAAAGAAAGTTTAATTTTGATACAAACAATATCAACATGTTTTTTGCATAAAACAAAAAATAATTTTCATCAACAAAAGTCAGTCTCTTAGTCAATCAGTATGTTACTGAAACTTTTCTAGCCCCCCTGCTGCATGTGTGGCACAGCTAAATATGATTGATATTCAAACTATATTCATTAAGATGTGAATTTTTTTTATAGCATGGCTACTCTTTTTAAGTCATCATTTTGATTCTATTTACTTTCTGCATTGTTCTCTTAGGATCCTCTCCCTTCTGGGGGATCCCTGTTCATTTTCTCTATATATTTCCATGTCCTCTCTCTTCCACTAATTTCTCTCCCTCAATTCTTTCTGTTTCAAAAACAAAGTATCACATTTTATACTTATTTTCATGACACTTTATAACAGTGCAAGTTTTCTGTAAAAACATCAGAAAATAGTTTAATTAATGTAATTACTGCATTTAAGAACACTGAAAACGATCAAAAAAAGAATAAAAAGGAGTAAAACAAATCTTATTTAATTATTTAAAATGCTTTTTAAAGAGACCTTGTCCTCTGGTGTGACATCTTTGTACAGTACAGGCGTCACACCATAGGACGTTTCAGCCGTTTTCTGTCAATTTATGACCTTGCTATTAGTGGTAAGCAAGACACATTTACATAATTTTCCATGATTATGTAGTTTAACATACAGTTTTTAATTAAAAAATAGAATTTATGGGTGTCACACCAAATGTAACACTTTTGTAGTTATTCCAAATTAAATTAAATATTTAGTTCTGAGGGGGAAATTGACCATGTGCACATGTCATGGGCTTCACAGGGGGCTTCAGTAACATAATCATGAATGGGGTCCTTCAACTAATTTAATTTTTTTCTGGAATTGGCCGATTTATAATCAGGATATGGTGTCACACCATAGGACATGGTTTTCAGAGACAAAATGTATCAAGTTCCTAAGCTTTCAGAAATATATGGATGAAAAAATGATTGCCATTTACTAAAACAGACACTTGTACAATTATGCTGGAGGTATTTATTAACATTTTTATGTTTTTCTTTTCAATTTATAAAAGTTGTAATTTATTAAACCATGCTTGAGACAGTCACACCATAGGACAATTTTTAGATTTGGCTCAAAAATGTAAAAAATCGAATAACACTGCAGCTTTTAGGCTATAACAACAGGTCCATTTAGGACAAAGAAATGTACAGAAAACGATTTACTGCATTTTAAATGATGACAATATTAATTATATTCATTTTTATCTTGCGGGACAGTGAAAATGCCACGTCAACAACCATAATAGCCTATATTTTATTTCAATTAACAAAAATATTTTAATATAGTTTTCATCCGAGCTTTAGTTAATGGTAGCCTATCTCAAAAGCACCATGTCTACCTTAATACCAATTGGACAAAATAAATAAATAGGCCTAAATATATAAATAAAACAAACGGATATAGGCCTATGGACTTTTCTTTGTCATATTACATCAGTAAAAATAGTGGCCTTCCATGTCTTACAAGATTTCAGATCTAGTCTTCATTTTGTATGCATTCATCTTAAAATGCTCCCCTATCTTCTGCACGGAGAGTGCAATGAATTACAAATGTAAAATGAGTTGGGAATCTTCCAAATGTAAATGAACTCCGAGCAGGTGACAGATTCAACGGTGTGTCACGGTGCGATCTCAAACTTGTTCTAAATACAGATGGCCTTTCGCGAGGCAAAGCTTTACCTTTACAGGTGACAGGGCTTGTCAAACCCTTCCCGTGACAGTAAGGGAGGACAGAAAAAAAAACAAAAATTAAACTAACCTACAAGAATAGTCCTCATTATAATGGAACGCCCCACCAAAAGTGTCACTCTACCTCCGTGTGTTGAGGCGCAGGACACTCTGGTGTGACAAGGGGGTCTCGCATATTTTCAAAGTTGTTTACAGTCATTGTTGCTCAGCTCTCTCGCGCGCGACGGTTCGCGGTGACAGTGACTCAGCCTCGCGCACGGCACTCCGGTTATATTTGGGCTCTTGAATGTCACAAAGAAATTGTGCGGATATCATCCCTACGTGTACACTCACAAAGCCACCTAAAGCTGAAGGATAAGCATAGCCCGTGTGCTGCCTTTTACCGAGATCTGCAGAAAACACGGGGCGACGGATCAAGCATCCTTCAAGTTTGCCCGTGTCCGGTTTATCCGAACAGCTCAACGGAAAGAAATTAAGACACGCAGGAATACAAATCGAGAGATGGGAAGAGACACATCCAGAGAATGAGGTGATGAAGATGCGTGGGTAGCCAATGGTTAACCTGATAGCGCTGACCTATGAAATGTTCCTGCAAGCTGCTAAATGAGGCCCGGGCAGAATCTGTGGATCTGTGAAATGGATTCAAATAGTAAAATGTGTTAAAAAAAAAAAAAAAAAAAAAATATATATATATATATATATATATATATATATATAAAATATATATATATATATATATATATATATATATATATATATAAAATACGTCATAAAGGAGGAGGCGGTGGATGTGAGGAGCTTTGTGAATGACAGGCGGTCCAATTCTGCTGAGCTTTCTGTAGAGTTCAGTGGGCGCAGATTCTGTGTGGGCCATCAACTAAAACTTCAACAGCCACAATAATAGCTCTGGATTCCCTAGACTCATTAAATATTTAAGCTCACAAAAGATATCAGTTCTGTTTCTCAGCAGGACCCCCTTTTCTTTTTTAAGCTTTGATAAAACCAGCAGAAGTGAAAATAAAGGAAGTAGCTATAAAAAAAATTTTGTTACTAAAAATGGGCTAACATTACTCACAAATTAACAATTTTACAGCATAGGCTATATCTTCTATTTTTAATGTAGGTTATATACACAGCCTACCATCTACAGACCTACTTTTATTTAGAAAATATGCTTAAATATGATCAAAACTGACAGTAAAGACACTTTTCAATTTACAAAACAATCAGTTCAATTCTATTTTGTATTCATCAAAGAATCATGAAAAATAAAATAAATAAATGAAAAAAGATCCACAAGAAGATTAAGCAGCAATACATATACAGTATATGTTAGTATATATACAGTTTAATGTTAAAACAGAAAACAGGTATTTAATATTACTGTTTAATATATATACACACACACTAATGTTAATAGATACAACATAAATATTTAGATTTTTAAAATTTAAATATTTAAAAAATATTATTTAAATATTAAATGCACTAAAACTGTTATTTCTTGGTCATGATGATGTAGAACAGTATTGTAAGTGTAAGAGACAATAAAAGAAAAATGGGACACAATATTTTAAAATCCATAAAAATGTTAAACTAAAGATAACTAGATTTCATGTAGCATGCTCAAATTTCTCATTCATTCTCAAGTAAAATGCATATGAATTTTTAAACTAACCAAGCACTGGCTATTCCCACCATGTAAGTGTTTACTTTCAAGTGTTTGCTTGGGAATTCCCTGTAAAGGAGGCATAAATTCACAATGCATCACAAAGCTGAAATCACTCAGAGTAAAGTATTCATGTATTTTTCTAAAAGAACATCAGATCTGGGACATTCAGACATCCAGAGTCTACACTGACTCCAAAGCACCTGAAGAGTCGCAGTGTTTTTCATTTTGACTGCAGCACTTGGTAACAGTCATCTCTCTGAGTCTGAGGGCGACATTTCACCCAGGAGGGAAGTGTTAAGTGTAATCCCACTCAGCGAGACCCCGAGAGCAGCTGCTTCACAGAAAATCATGCCCATTATGTTTGACATTTCTCATCAGCCTCTCGCTGGAAAACCACAGGAGAACTCTTGTGAGGTTCTTATATATTTATTCCAGTTATTTATTAATTACTTTCTGCTTTCACAGGGGTGTCATTTCATAGAACATTCAGCTTTACCACAAAGCCCCATGGACATTTTGTGATGTGAAGCCCTGACAGATACTTTAAGGTTACAATATGTACTTTCTGCTGCAGACATCATGCTTCCAACAAACTTTCAATTGTCAAAGTTTAACAAACCTTATTATCTATGAATGACTTCTGTGGCATTTCATCGATTATCACAGACATTTTCAACTCATCTGTCAGTTAAAGAAAAAAGTGTACAGTATATTTACAATTTATGCCTATGGAGGGAATGCACTCATAAAAATAAAGCTTCCAAAAGGTGATTCCATAAGAACCATTTTTGGTTCCCCAAAGAAACTTTCAGTGAACAGTTTGTGTGTGTGTGTGTGTGTGTGTGTGTGTGTGTGTGTGTGTGTGTGTGTGTGTGTGTGTGTGTGTGTGTGTGTGTGAAGAACAATTTAAAAAAACCTAAAGAACCTTTTCCTTTTGTACAATGGAAAGGTTCCATGGATGATAAAAGTTCTTCATGGAACCACAGATCCCAATAAAGAACCTTTTGTGGGCTTAAAATGTGCAGCTTGTAATTTTTTTTAGTGCTTATATTAATATGTTATGTGAGTTGTAAAGTGCCATTAGAGGTGAGACTACTTTTTTAGGCAAATAAATGACTGGTAATGCATTACCAACCAACTTTAGCTTGTTTTTACAAATTTAAGGACAAGTCAAAATGATTAGCTCCTTTCCTATAGCCCAAACAGAGCATGCATTAACAAGACTGAGACCATGGGTTCAACTCTCAGCGATTTGCTTTAACTTGACCAAATGTGCACTTGTATTAAATGCATGCTTAAATGCAATATAAGTTGCTTTGGATAAAAATGTATATTTGTGTTTATATAATCAACAGCATGTTACAGATATAAGCTCTATAAAGCTCTATTATTTGATTTGTATGTAATCCAAAACATTCCTTATAATTATAAATCTTTTGTTTCGCTTTCATTTTACTTTCATGTTCAGATCTATAAACTTTTTTTTTCACAAAAGACTGAAACATAAAAAAATATAAATCACAACAGTGAAGAAAGTGAAAATCCTTGCCAATTTGGCATCACACATCATATTAAAACAAAAACACTGAACAAAAGACTGTAAACGTAATGTCTTCCTGTGAGAAGTAATAGCAGGAGGGAGACTTGGAACAAGAGAGACGTGGAAGTGAAAATACAAGAGAAATAGAGTGATAATTAAAAAAAAGAACACTGAAGGATATAGGATATAGAACGGAAATCCTGTCATTATTTACTCACTCATGTTATTCCAAACCTGTCTGCTCTTATTTTTTTCTGTGAAACAAAAATGTAGAGATTTTTGAAGAATTGTTGCATAGCTCTTACCATACACACCCAGAGTTCACAGTGACTCGGGTCTGTCAAGCTCAAAAAGGGCCTTTTTGGGGTTTGACAGATTTAAGGGAACACAAAATACTCCATAAGACTTGTGTGCTTTAACACAAGTCTAAAAGTTCTATATGAAGCAGTTTTATGGCATTTTTGGTCCCTTTTAAAGCTTGACGGATGTTGTAAGAGCTGTGTACAGAACAAATAAACAGCATAAGGCTTTAGAACAACTTTTTTTTTTTTTTTTGATTGAACCATTTCCCAATCTGCACAGGGTTGAGAGATAATGAAAAGCCATTATTTATTGAAACTTTTAAAATAAAACAAAAATAAATAACTTTGGAATAAAATGAATCCAAATAAAACAATTATTGAAAAAAATATATTTTATTTGTTTACCTAAATGTCATGTGACCATTAACTGACATCAGAGAACCATGAGCACGCAAATGTTTTGAAATATTAAATATAACTTAAAATAAATTTCAATCTCAAAATATTATAGTTCAAAGGGGTTTGACTAACAAAAATAGTTTGGGAATCCCTTCTTTTAAACAATTATTTTTAAAAAGATTTTAGTAACACTTTAGTAACACAGGGACCAATTCTCACTATTAACTAGTGCTCACTAGCATGCTTATTATTACTTATAAAGCACATATTCTGCATGACCATATTCTACATCCCTAATCAATACCTAAACTTAACTACCTTAACTATTAATAAGCGGCAAATTAGGAGTTTATTGAGGCAAAAGTTGTAGTTAATGGTTTGTCAATAGCGAGAATTGGACATTAAAATAAAGTGTGACCAAGACTTTTGTTTTTGATTTAGTTTTTTTTAAATACTATGTATCTGACTCAATGGCTTTCATTAATTTAATGAAAAATAATGGTAACAGACATACTCCACATTAGGAGAGTAATGTCTAGATCACGTTAGTTCCTGTAGTCAACATTAAAATGCATTTGCAACACATTTTACTGCTGTAATGTGCAAAACAGAACCTTAAATGGGAACATAAAAGGTCAAGCAAGACTGTTATCCATCAGGAATTAATTGTGAGAGTGGGTGTTACATAAACCAATTAGTGGAGAAAATGGGGAGAATTTTGCAAAATAATGTCCCAAAAACCAACAACTGCTAGTAAACGGCCATAAAAATGAGCAAATGTTTATAAATATTCACATATTTAAAGAAAAACCTAGCCCTGCCTGTTAATTTCTCTTGGACACGTCTAAGGACACCAGGAAAAATATGAAGTAACCACCTTGCCATCTACTGGTCAAAATATGTCATATGAACTACAAGGAATATGAGGTGCACAGAAACATACACACTGATATTTTCCACAGTCCAGCTGAGAACATCTACATTTGCAAAGCAAGTTTTCACAGCTTGAAAGAGCAGAACAGTTAACACTCCTCTTCGGCATTCTGTCATGGATCCTTGGCCATCTTGTGTTTCAGATACTTGATTTTGAGTGAATAGTATTCTTCCTGAAGCTGTAAGACTCTTTCCTGTCTGCGTAGCACAGACAACTCCAGATCGCTCTTTCCTGCTGATTGTGTAGGCGCCGGGGGTGAAACAGTCTCTGCTGTGTTTGATTGGCTGTCGTTTGCACGGTTAACAGGCTGAACGTCCAACATGGGTGCAATCTCAGCTGGAATAACATATTTCTCCTCTTCCTCCTCCTCCTCTTCCTCGTGTGAGATTGCACTTTCATTCTCAGTTTCAGCTCTGTGAAAGGGCAAAGTTGTTAAAATAGCAAAATGGTGATTGTCAAATATACACATAGGTTGAATTCAGTTCTCTTTTTCATGACTTATTGCGCTTGAATGATCAAATACATACAAAATGATGTCAAAATACCCATCTAATTCACATAAACACAGTCAGTTATGTCTTAAGTGAATGTAAATGGTAGAAAATCACATGTGTATCAATGTACTGGATTTGTGCATTAGGTCTTAAAGTGACAGCTGCCTAATATACCCACTGCTGTCTGTGTCTTTAATGTTAATCAAACAAAAGACAAATAATTCTCTGATTTTTAGTGAATAACTTTAGTAGCTTTAATAAGAATCAATGTATATTTAATTCCTACAGTGAATGAATTAGGCATTGTTTCCTTTTTACATTAGATTTTTCAATTTCTTACTTGAATGCTACTGTTGAATAGAACTAATGTACTTGAAAACTGTAAATCCAAAATGTATTTCATATGCATCTTTCTCATATTGTATTGCTCAATTGTTTACTTGCATCTTTGTTGTTATTTTTAAAAACAAAGATCATTATCAAGAGATAAAATTACCAAAAATAAAAAATAAATTACATTAACAACACACAGATCTGGAATGACACGAGAGTGAAAAATCTCTTTAACACATCTTTTAAGTTTTAACATTTGAATCTGCAAAATTACACCAATTTTTTTGCCAAAAACATAAAAAAAAAAAGTTCACAATTTTGTTCACGTTTCTATTACTTATTCAAGATTATTATTAAAAAACGTTTTTGATTGAAATAAATCTGAAACTTATTTTAAATATAAATTTAACCTTAATTCGAAATTTATATACTAATGTAGTTTTTTAATAATAATATAATACTAAAATAACATTTGACTACATTATCATGCCGAATTAGACGCGACTTATTGATTAGAGGTTTGTGCTCATACCCTGGCGAGTCGTACGGTGCCATGTAGCTAGTGCTTGGAAAACTAGAGCGTCCTTGGTTGTGAAGAGCATGTCTGTGGTAAGATGGATGTGAAGGCAGAGCTGGGCGGTGAATAAATTCCTTTAAGAGGTTCCCTTGAAACTCCATCATCTCCTTCCACATGGCCATAAGGCTCGCTCGCTCCTCCTTCTGCTCTTCTCTGGCTTCCCTTCGCAAGCGCTCCTCATACTCCCTCTGGTTCTGCACGTGGCGAGGCTCTTGATCTCTCATAGAGTCGGTAATGGAACGTTTTTTGGCCTTCTTCCTCACAGGCTGAGTGACAACTGAAAATATGAACAAAATAATCAGTTATGCACATCATGATTCATGTGCAGGCAAAGTAGGGATCCCCAAATGTTTTTGTCAGTCGAACCCCTCTGACCTAAAATATTTTCTTTAATTCCCTTTGTGATTTTAAATTAATATTTCAAGAATTCAACAATATTATTTAATGGTCACATGACATGCGAATAAACAATTAAAATATTTAAACTTTATTGTTAAAATTTACTTTTTGCGATAAAGCAACAATTGTCCCATTTTAAGCTACAAAGCATAAACAAAATGAGTGATGTCCAATTTATAAATGAATGATTTTGAATAGATCTTTTAAATTATTCACTCAAACAGATTCGAAAATAAATTTTAAAACCTTTTAAAAAAGAATAATTTTAATCATTTTAATTTTAAAATGATTGTAAACACATTACTTCTGGATTTAAATATGTAAAGGTAGCATACTAAATACTGTTTACATTAGTGACATTACATACTACATACTATCTATTTTAAGAAAAATGTTCACCATGTGTTTACGGTGTTTGCAATATTGTATTCAAAACAGGCTCTTCTTATTCGTTGTAAATCAAATGTATTAGCCTACATACACAATAACCAAACTAACATGCAAATTAGGCCATTTTACCTCAATGTATATAGAGTGTTTGACATGTTTATCATTGCACACTATATGCATAGTTTACCATTGTTGCACACTGATTGACACACTATATTTGTATTACGTGAAATGCAGTATACAGCGCGCAGTATCTATTGCTCACATAAAGATGCAAGTGAAATCACGTGACCATAAAGCAGAGCCCATCGTATCATTTGACACACTACTATAATAGTACACATCAACACACCGTCTGTCATGTCATCCGTCTCCTCATCATGACTGACTGACACCTCGATGTCCGTGGATCTGCTCTCGTTTCTCGCATCCTCGATGGATGTACTCTGGGGCTCTTCGAGTTTGACGTTATTATGAAGTGTTAAAGCGTCTGTTGAGCGGTTGCTGCCCCAGATGGACTTGCAGAGATCATAGTAATTCCAGTACACTCTGCCGTGGCCGTTGTTTTTGTGATGCTGGTGTATTTTCAGGAACTTCTGCTTGAGTGTTTTCAGTTTGGTGGTGACCTGTCGCTTGGTTCTGTGGATTCCTTGCGCCCGCAGAAGCCTTGATATTTCAGCGTAAATAAGAGAGTCGCGAACCGTTCCGCTGATTTGCCTACTGATTTCTTCATCCTGTCGGATGTACAGCAGCGCCCTCGTCTCGGTGTCCGTCCAGTTTCTTTCTACTGACATTTCTTCATACATTTCGCGGCGTGGAAATCTTGGGAAATCACGTAAAGAGTTCATTTACACAACAACATCAGTTGATTCTCCGCTCGCACGTCACGTAGGCCTGCGAGTACACGACGTATGTGCGTCACTCGTTCTGAGCTTCGTGATTGGCTCAGACTCGATGGCCGCGGCAGCCCTCTAGCGTCAATGCGTCCGAAAGCGTTCATTTTTCCATATATAATAAATGGTACACCACCATGCACTTTATGGAAAATAATGAGAGATTTTGGACAGTTATGGTTTTTATATAGATATTGTACATATTTGCGACTCTGGACCACAAAACCAGTCATAAGGGTCAATTTTTTGAAAGTGAGATTTATACATTATCTGAGAGCTGAATAAATACGATTTCTATTGATGTATGGGACAATATTAGGATAGGACAATATTTGGCCGAGATACAACTATTTGAAAATCTGGAATCTGAGGGTGCAAAAAAATCTAAATATTGAGAAAATCGACTTTAAAGTTGGTCAAATGAAGTTCTTAGCAATGCATATTACTAATCAAAAATGAAGTTTCGATATATTTACGGTAGGAAATTTACAAAATATCTTCATGGAACATGATCTTTACTTAATATCCTAATGATTTTTGGCATAAAAGAAAAATGGATAATTTTGACCCAGTGTATTGTTGGCTATTGCTACAAATATACCCCAGTGACTTAAGACTGGTTTTGAGTCCAGGATCACATTTTAGTAACAAAATTAAGACTAAAGCCATTCAATAAACGTGTTGAGATGAGCTTAAGTGGTCAATAAATAAATATATAAATAAATAAATAATGGCTATCCTATCTCAGGGTCATTGTGCAGAAGTTGCACATAATTGTGCAATTTCACTTACACATAATTAAAACTTTCAATTGTCAACTTTCTTATCCAACTTTGGCTTGTTCTTGGATCTGATTCCTCCAAACCACAAGTATTCTACATTTTCAGATCAGACCTGGAGAAGTGAGCTTAAACAGTGTCACATATCTTCTGATGCAAGTGCAGCATCAAGTCCTAATAAGGAAAAAATTCTTTGAGAATTGATAAAAGTTTAATTGTTATGTACATGCTAAGGCACTCACTGCAGAACTGACCAACAGCTGATTGATCAAACCAACAATTACAAAAAAGCTAAATTACAAACAGTCAATGAAAAAAAGTACAAAAGCATTGTTTTGTGGAAAATTATTTCTAAGCTTAAAATATGAAGTTTGTATAAACAAACATAAAAGAAGTATTTCAGAGAATATACAAAGCACCACCTGCAAAGAGATCAACAGTGTTGGACATCAGAGTTAGATGAAGGCAAAAGAACATAATGGATAAAATAAACATTTGTACAAGAATAAAATTGCAATCCCAAATTAACCGACAATACTGAGAAATACAGATACAGCTAGCTATAGCACTGGTCACATGATTCAAAGAAAACATTTCACTTCCACCTCATCGAGCATGTGACCAATAAATGTCAATAAAATAACATGAGCAGAACCAAATAATACAATTATACCTGTATCACTGTTACACAAACAGTGTTGAAAAAGTTATATGTACACCACATAAGCAAGAAGATGGAAAAATCCACCAAATTTAACATCTAAAATGTTAAATGCACTGTAAACATGACCATTTCAGGAAACAGAACGCCGTTTTGAGAAAATACATGAAACTTTAAAGAGAAATATTACAATTAACTGAGAGGTGTAGATACCACACATCTGAATATAAAGCTGCACAGAGGATCTGCAGGATGCTTGCAAAACTTTGATAATGACCATTGGCAGGTTCACCAAAAAAAAAAAAAAAAAAATGTAATTAAAAGATTACATTTGCCCAGTGCATTGTGCCAGTAAATAACTTGATTAAAATAAAATAAACTTCACTAATATATCTGGGAGATTATAGGAGATTCTACTGCAAAAACGATAGTCACATGACACTTGATTGAGAAAACAACAGCTACAGAATATCTCTGTAATAACGTAAGAAATGATTCATTATGAAAGCATGATGAGCATCATGAAAAACATGATACATGGTTCTTTGATTCGGTATAAATCGATTAAGTTTATACCAATCTCCCTGATGTTCAGAAATCCTGGTGTGATATTTAAAAAAAAAAAATCTGTCATGATAAAGCGTGATGGTTTTTGGCTTTGCTATTGTTCGGTGACATAATTAATGTGCTCGATTCTGAACAGATAAGAAACTGATTGTTGTCTCATCTCTCTCTACATCCTGGAGTCATTGAGCAGCACAAAGGAAAAGTTTTTGGCTTTATATTGGGTCTGTAAGGAGACTGGGCATCCCACAGCTCAGAGACTCGCTCTCTCACTGACCACATCCTGCAGGCGTTTGAGCAGCACGTCGTCGTTCTCTTGGCGCAGGCATTTAGATGGAGACTCGGTCTCATCGCCTTCCATGGTGAACGCCCGCTTCTTGCTCACCCCACCCTGACGGATCATCTGGTTTATGTCACTCAGCTCCTGAAGAGAAACAGGAAGCAGAAGGCCTTTAGATCCACAACTCTAACTGGAAAAACTTACAGTAGACACTAGACAAAAAGACAGTAAACTGGAATTAATTGATCAGTTATACTGACTATGATAATACCCAGTTGCATTGTGTGTATTTCACTGTAAATGGACATTCTTCAGAACACCTTCTTTTGTGTTCCACAGAAGTCAGTCAAATGGATTTGGAGTGACGTGGATGTGTAAATTATTACAATTGAAAGTTTTTCATGATTACTGTTGATGCTTGTTGTGACATCCTGTAGTTTGACTAACCTTTGATGGGCTGCCAGTGAACTTGTACGTGTACGCAGTACTGGGTGTGAGACTTGAGCTGTTTTTATGAGGAGACACAAAAATGGAGTGTCTCTGAGAAACACGGCGAGGAGAGAGAGGCTGAGCGCGAACCGACGGGAACGGAGATAACGGAGGAGCCTCCATCTTTACAGAGAAAGAGGGAGAAAGAGTCAAATACTTTTTCCAAATTATCTAAAAAAAACCCAGTTATTAAAAGACAATTTTCAAAAGAAACATGGTAATACACCAACCTTGTTATCAAGTGTGGAATGTGCATATTTGAGAGCGAATGATTTCATCTTCAGCACGTAAACGGAGTTGTAGAACTGGATGAGGTCTCCTCTTTCCTCCGATTCGCTGTCAGCCTCTGTTGTGTTTGCCTGTTCCGTCCTCTCATTGGCTGTAAACACAAACAAATAAATACAAATATTTTAAAATGCAATAAAAAAAGGAGACTTGCCAACATCAAAACTAAATAGGTATACATTACACACACACATTCAAAAGTTTGAGATTGGTAACATTATGTTTTTGAAAGAAGTCTCTTCTGCTCACCAAGGCCGAATATAGATTCTATTTGTATATATTTTAAAATGTAATTTATTCCTGTGATGCACAGTTGAATTTTCAGCATCATTAGTGTCACAAAGTATCTTAAATGTCACAATGGCCTTCAGAAATCATTCTAATATGCTGGTTTGCTGCTCAAGATTCAAGAAACAACAACAGTTTTGTGGAAACTGGTACATTTTCTTCAGTAATATATTGTGCATTAGAAAAAAAGGATAAAGAAACATTTAGGACAGGGGTTCCCAAACACGTTCCTGGAGCTTCCCCAACACTCTTTTGTCTGACACACCCATTTCAGGTCTTGGAGTTGCTACTAATGAGCTGATGAGTTGAATCAGGTGTGATTGATAAAGGAGACATGCAAAATGTGCAGTGTTGGGGAGTTTGGGAACCCCTGATTTAGGACATTGTCTTTACACTGTTCTGCCGGTGGATCCACTTCCATGTTCTCATCTGTCTGCTGCTCTCTGGGACGCCTCTTCAGTAAAACACTGCGGTACACCTACAAACACACCAACAAGATGTTGTGGATGCTGATGCACCAAAACCTCATATGTGCTGTCATCACAGCTCAAACTCCAAGGTTTTTGACATAAGGACAGACATTGTGTACCTTTGAGATTTACGTGCATTTCCACATTAAGCTCATGCACAAAAAACAAAACAAACAAACAAAAAAAACAGTAACAGTTGCAGGTTTGGAAAGACTAAAGGCCTTTCCACACTGAGTGCGAAAAAGCTAAACGAATTTCGGATGCGATGACGCGCTGGAATAAAACAACAGCTTAAAACAAAAGCTTCCTATGGAACCGAAAATGCAAATGTTTTTTTTTTTTCATCCAGTCCGACAAATCTTTTCAGTTTTGCAAAGCGAAAACATGGGCCGTCCAATAAGATTTGAGCATTACATCACATAGCCAGAGGAACTGCTGTTACCGAAAAGGTCGACACGGTGGCGCTAAAAGCTCAGAAGACTGTACTGAGCACGAGCGTAAAATCACCGAAGTAGAGGACTTTTTCAGCAAGAGAGAAGAGTGAATACTGAGTTCTTGTTATTGTTTGTATTTAAGAACAGACTATTCTCACATGTTCTTTATACAGAATATTTATACACATAATTCTCCACTGAATTATGTGATCTGAAGAGCACCGTACATTTTCTTCCACGAGCGCGAGTGTTTATGAGTCAGAGCTCGTTCACTCTAGACCTGTCAATCATGTAATCATATCTCTTGCCCTTCCGTATATATAAAAAAAAGAGAAACATTTTTCTACACATGAAATATGAAAGCAAACAGACCTATAATTATGAAGTTTTCTGTATGTTTTTTTTATGCATCTCATGGCATTTTTTTTTTTTTAACAATAAAGGATGTTTATGACACATGATAAGCAGGTATCGATCAGTCCATTATAAAACATACAAAGAGTGCATGTCTGCCTATTATAGAATCAAAATCCATTTGAGATCAAAATCGGAAGTTATTACAAGCACTCGATGATGATTTAAAGTGGGTTTTGAGCAAAAACGTTAACAATTACATACATTTTCAATGTAGCCTGATGCTAACTGTACCTCTAATTATTTCAGATGTATTCTTGTAAGCATTATGGATATTTTGTGTTTCTGATGAAGAAAAAAGTTATTTATCTTAATTTAATGCTGTATATTGAGCAGCGGACGATGTAAACCACACAAGATACATAAGCTACATGAAGAAAAAATGCATTTTTGGTCGGCGCCACCTAGCATGCAGGCGTGAATTAGCGGCAGGTGAACATTCGTTTCGCGCTCGGTGTGAAAGCAACATTTGCGGGCGATTCGCCTCGCTTTTTCGCATCGCGCTCAGTGTGGAAAGGCCTTAAGACTGTTGATACTCACGTGACTGTTGGCTTGAGGTTGGGTTCGGTAGCATTTCATAATGTCCTGAAAAGTGTGCTCTTCTTTTGTGATCTGCAGAAGCAGCAAACAAGTCCAAAAAAAACAAAAAAAAAACATTTAAATGAAAATCACTCAGAGATAATTCTTCAGTAATATACACAAGCAAACATTTGGGTCAATATATATTTTTTAAGAAGTTAATACTTATATTCAACAAGGTCTGTTTTTAACATTGATAATAATAGGAAATGTTTTTTTAGCAAATCAGCATGTTAGAATGATTTCTGAAGAATAATGTGACACTGAAGACTGGAGTAATGATGCTGAAAATTCAGCTTTGCATCACAGGAATAAATTACACTTTGAAATACATTAAAATAGAAAACACATTTTAAATTGTAATATTTCACAATATGTCTGTATTTTTACTAAAAATAAATATAAATGTAAATAAGTGCAAGTGTGCATGCATGCGTTAATGAGAAAGAAATGTATTTGAAAAACATTAAAAAAAAAATCGTAGAGTTCTTTAGTTTTAGTCAACTGCTGTAGCTCGGCACAACAGCGTTGCAGTAGCCCCTCTCTCTACATTTCAAAAGCCATACCTTTGATATAATGTAGACGGCACAGAGCAGCAGCTGGTCCAGGTGCCTGTCCTTCATCAGGTCAGTGAAGTGCAGCAGCGAGTGCTCAAAACACGTCCATATCTTCCCTCGCAGCTCTGATGAGATATCCAGCTTCAGACACAGGTCTCGCAGACGCACGCTGGCTAAATGATACACCTGACAGGACAAGCAATAGTTTATATGCACTTCTGCTAACAAAGATCCTCATTCAAGAACAGATGTGTAAAAAAAAAAAGAAAAAAAAAAGCCCAGCACACATTTCCTCACCTTCCTGAAGAAGAGGGCGAGGGATCCTGTGCGGCGGGGTCTGTTGATGGCCGGTGGCTGTGTGTCGGAGCTGGCGGGTGGAGCTGCGGTTCGGCTGGGGGAGGCGGTCAGTAAGACTTGAGCGGTGAGGGGGTTCATATCACTGGCCTGAAGTTGGATGACTGTGATGCCGCCCATCTCGTTCTTTATCACTAAAGGATGAGGAACCATCACGTCAACAATAACAGGAATTTTTTTGTGTGTCTTTTTGTCAAATACATGTCAACAAAAAACAAAAGTGGTACCAGGCAGTGGAATGGTGAGCTGCTGGCCATTTCCGGTGGCCATGGAGAGGACAGTCGTTGTGGTGGTGGTATTCTGGTTGTTTTCTGTGGTGTTGGGAATGATTTTGATGGGAGTGACAGAGATTCTTTTCACTGGAGACTGCGTTGGAGGATCGTCACCAAACAAGCGTCTCTTGGCACTGCCGGCTGCAGGTGAGCTGTACCGGTCGTGGAGAGAGATGGGAGACTGAGGGACGTCTAAGAGTGAAAGAAATATTATGCGTATGAGTTAGTGTTGTCAAAAATATCGATATTTCGATAAATATCGATACTGAAATATCTGAACGGTACCAATATTAATTTCCCGAAGTATCGATACTAGCCGAGCTGTCACTTTCACTTCTCTCCAAAGGCGCGTTGACAAACACCACACGTGACCGCACTCGTCTCCTTCGCTCTGGTTAAATAGCAAAAGTGACGTGAATAGAAAGATGACGAGTGCGGCGCCCCCGCGACCGGCTTTGGTTGATAAAGAACACAGCAGGAGTGATATCTGTAGGGCCCTATGATTTCCGCGATGCAGAGAACGCGGACGGAATCGCGGAATCCAGTCATAAAAACGGAATTTACAGTTTAACGCGGAATGTCGCGGAATTTGTCAAAGTCTGGATGAATTAATCAAAAGTAGGTCATTACACTTAAATCAAATCGCGATTTGGACTAGTATCTGTAAATATTAAGCCGCAAAAGTCGATTTAAATATGAATCCTGCATGTTCTGCGTGTCTGTGCTGCACGCGCGGTTTTGTTTACTAACGTGGCGCTCGCGGTGATTTCAGCGTCTGCCGTCTCAATGAGGACATAAATACATGAACAATATCTCTAGAACTGATCTGAAAGGCATTTTACGAGCATTTTACCATTTCATTTGAGTAAAACTATAGCGTCATATCATACACACACATAACTTTAAAGGTATTCACGGCAACCCGTCAAAATTTCTGAGGGGGGAAAACACATTTCATAAGGCTACTGTAAGAATAAATAAAAATTGTTTGTATGCATTCAAATAATAGACATGCTAAAACACAGAATTTGGTAACAATAAAACATAAGGTGAGAAAAAAATAAAACATTTCATACGGCCCTAAACATAAATTAAATGTTAAATTGTATAATTTTCATGATTTTAATGAATTAGACATGCTTTTTGATTAATAGCATTTAATTTGACCATTAAAAAAAAGAGTCCAGAAAAATTAAAACGGAAAAAAAACGGAATCCAGAAAAATTAAAATGGAAAAAACTGAATGTAGAAAAAATTAAAACGGAATTTGGGAAAAAATAAAACGGATTTCATAGGGCCCTATATCTGGAAATATTTTGGTTATGAAGCAAATGCGTTGCTACAGAGCAGCGCTAACACCTCTAATTTAGCAACGCACCTGAAAGACAGACACCCGGATCTATATTAAGAATTTCGAGAGGTTGGTAACTGTTCTCATTTTAACATTACTGAAACATTAACCAAGATTATTGTTGCTGATATGAGTGTTGTCTCGTGTTTTCACTGTAATTCTTAAAGTAAATATAATCTGACTGAGGAATCTTAGACAAGTAAATACTTTAACTGTGGTCAAATGTAAATTAACTTGTGCTTATTTAACTTTATTCAAAAAATTATTACTTAAATTCTGCAATTTGTCTTCAGGTCGATCTAGTGAGCATTGTTTTCACACGTGATGCACGCACTTTTGTGTTTAAATCTCTTCATCAAATAACGTTGATGTATTAACCAGCATTTATGAACGATGAGCAATGCATTTGTTACTGTATATTTTAATCTTTGATAACATACAACGGATCATGTTAGCTCTGGTCCAATGAAAAAAATATCAACAAATAGAACTTTGGATTTTAATTAGTACATGTATTAAATGTTAGTTTAAATTAACATTTAACTAAGATTAATAAAAGATTAATAAATAAAATCAACAAATGCACTACCTCAAGACATTTTTTGTTCATGTAAAATATACCTCATTATTGTCATGTTCTCGACTTGTTATATTTATCTTTAAATTAAAAAAATACCCCCTTAATATTGTGGCAGTTTTTTTCTCCGTGGTATCGAAAATGGTATCGAATATCGATATTTTTCAAGGTATCGTATCGAAGTTAGAAATTCCAGTATCGTGACAACACTAGTATGAGTACATCTTTCTCAATATTCAAAGAAACACACAAAGACACATAAACACAGATTTATCCAGAGCAAGCCACAAAAAGATTTTAAAAGTTTGAGACTTCATCTTACCATCTTTTTCCACATTATTATTGCATTGCTCATTGCCACAGTAAGTATATTCTTTTCAAAACTGTTTAAACTTTAGTTCATATGGTTAAAATATAAGTATTTTTGTGTTACTTCATTTTATTTATTTTTTTCGCTCTGTGGAAAAAAATCAGGTCTGAAGGGGTAAAAATAAGATTAATAATAAAAACAATGAAGAATTTTTTGCCTTTTTTAGTCCTATTATGTCCAATAAGGTTCCATTTCTTAACATTAGTTAACAGGAACTAACAATGAAAAATACTTACAAAGCATTTATTAATCTCAGTTAATATTAATTTCAGTGTTTACTAACACATTACTAAAGTTCAAAGTTGTATCCATTAATATTAATTAATGGTCGTGAGCTAACAATGAACAGTTGTACTTTTATTAATTAATGTTAACAAAGATGAATATATCCTGTAACAACGTATTGCTCATTGTTAGTTAATGCATTAAATAATGCTAACTAATGGACCTTACTGTAAAGTGTTAACTAAATGATTAAACTGTAATATTTCATATATGCATTATAATATATGCATTTAAAAATGGTAAATGGACCAAATATATTCCTAATCATTTTTGTTCAAACAAACGCTCTCTGAAATGTCCCTCCCTTTAATATTATACTCATTTATGGGGTCTCAGAGTCTAGCCTTATTTTGAGACGTGTGGTACCTTTGCGTGCGCTGGAGCCCAGGCCTGTGCGGACCTCCCTGATGCGAGGGTGGATGATGGGAGATAGCGCCACCAATGGGAGGTGAGTGGGACCGCCTGAATTGTTGCCCGTGTCAAAATTACTGGGAAAATTCACCTAAGAATCAAATACAAAACGCATGGCCTCAATGATCCTATTTACAATTTCACAATATGTTCACCCTACAAAGTGGTTTTGTGTGTGCGTGTATGTATGTACCTCTTCTACAGTGGGGACTTTATTATTAGCGTTCTTGAGTGCTGTCCACAGGGCCGAGTCTCTGGTCCAGGCTTTGCTTTCCAGCACCTGTTCCTCTATACTGTTCAAATGCTTCACCATGTCTCGGGACAAACCCTCCTCGGAACGGATGAACACCTCAATCACCTGCACAAACACATGTACATTTGCTTTAGTCCTTCAAAATAAAGAGTTTTCTTAACAGTTCGTTGTGATTTTTTTTCTATAGACATCAATATCTACTGCAACGTGATGCAATAGTACACTGTTCTGTACCTTGTAAAAGTAGAATGGCTGGATCTGAAAAATTTCCAGTATCCAGGGGAATGTTCTTTGAGAGCTGTACGCAAAAAGCACCACCTCCAGACAGCATGCCAACAGGGAGCAATGGAGCACCTCCTGCTCCAACAGGACCTGATAGAGATCAGGAGAAGAGAGGAAGAGGTAAGACAAAAAGCAGAAAGTAAGAGTTGTAGATATAAAACACAAAAATAACATCTGGCAAAAATCCATTTTCCTCTTTCTGTTTGGTGATAAATACACATTATTTGGCATCAGGGTGAATTGTTTTACTAGTGCATTTATCAAGTTTAGCAGTTCCACTGACTTACCGCCATGTCTTTCCCTTGTAATCTCTTCATCTCTTGAGTCATGATATTCTCCAGGATCTTAAAGTACAAGATCTCCGCCAGCTTCAGACGATTCTCTGCGAAATCTACACACAAGAACCAGCACTTACTTACAAGATGAAATATGAGGCTTTCATAACAGTCACCTATATTAAACATCATTTTTTTTTTTTTAAGATGTGCAGTATATCTGACCCATATGTGCTCCTGGCAGGTCATCTGTGGGTTTGGTGTAGGCCTGTTTAAACCTCTCTCCCATGGTCTTCACTCGGTTCAGAATGGATTCAGTGGGATTTCGTGAGCAGGAACTATAAAAACATGGTGAAAAAAAAAATCTAACTCTACAAGAAAACAGACTGAAGACTGAGGGCCAGTTATGCATACTTGGATGCACATGCATATCATCAGGTCTAATTTCTATTCGTGGGTGGTTTGATTTTGGCAGATACTTACTTAAAGATTTGGACCAGAGCATCGCTTGGAGCGTTTCGGAGACCAGACACCATGCTCTGCAGGCGACTCACACTTTGGGTAGCTGAGGAAACGGGGGTGACCAGCACCTCTTTCTCCTTCAGATACCGTCGACCCGTTAGAGGCGTAGAGGGAGCGAGGGAACGCGTCTGTGCAAAAACACAGCAGGATGAGGCAAACGTCTGGAGTCAGTAAGACTTTTTTAAAGAATACTTCTATTCAGCAAGGCCACATTGAAATTCAAAGAATCCTGAAAAATGTATCATGGTTTCCACAGAAATACTAAGCTGCATAACTGTTTTCAACATTGATGATAATAATAATAATAATACTACATTTTTCTTAAGCAGCAATTAGCATATTCTGAAGGATTATTTGACACTGAAGACTGGAGAAATATTTCAGCTAAGATCAACAGTTAGCATGATAAATGTTACTTTAATGTGGCAGCAGTGAAAGAAATCTTCAGTACCTTCTCAAAGTGCTGCTGAAGGTTGTTCTCCACCTGCATGCGGGCGGATAGTTGACCTGATGGAGGCTCAGCGGTGGCCTTGCGAGGTGTGCCAATCTCCTCGTCTGCATCGGCCCCCAAAAACACTCGCTCATCAAAATCCCCCACAGTCAAAACATATTCCTCATACTCACGATTTATGGCTTTACTGAGGAAAAAAAAAACAATATTCATATCTAAGTACTTATTGAAAGAAGGCATTTCATTTTATGTTTTAATTTTTTTTATTTAAATGCAAAATTGCTGGAAATCCCAAAAAGAACAAAAAAAAAAAAAAATGTACAGACATTTTAAGGCATATGCTTACTTGTTGTCTTGGAAATTTGAGGTATCCAGTAATTCAGTCAGAGTCTCAGCATCACCTTTTAATATCTGAGAAAAATAAGGGAATATTTTTAGAATATGGCAAGCATGACCAAGCTGTCATGATGTTCTTGCAGTGTAGATTGGTATATTGGTATACAGTGTGTGTGTGTTCGTTCCTCACTCTTTTCTCAAACAGTGTCTTTATGTAGGGTTTGAAGTAGTGCTCCTTTATGCCTTTGGCCTCCACCACCAACCCATCATGCAGCTCACACAACTTGTCAATGACACAGGGTATTTCCTCCAACTTTTCTGTGTCCTTTGGCAGTCCTAATGAGAGGTGAGCGGAACACTATAAATGAAGCATTTACAACAAAGCAACCTACTAATCTGATCATAAATAAATCTTAAAAAAATAAGTTTCCACTTCATATTTCAGTCCTACATTGCTGCATCTGTATACTAATATACTCCTAAACGCTGATTACTACAAGTAGACTGAAACCGTGGGTAACACTTTATTTTAGGGTCTCTTAACTAGTTGCTTATTAGCATGCATATTACTAGAATATTAGCCATTTATTAGTAGTAATTGAGCACATATTAATGACTTATTCTACATGACCTTATTCTACAACCCAAATCCTACCCAATACCTAAACTTAACAACTACCTTACTAACTATTAATAAGCAGCAAATTAAGAATTTATTGAGGGAAAAGTCGTAGTTAATTGTGAATAAGTGTTCCCTATTCTAAAGTGTTGTTATTGTGATATAACCGTGAGCCCTGACCCATGTTCCTGTTTCAACAGATAACACAGGAAAGAAAACAGATCTCAAACTATTTCATAGGGTCATTGACGAAGATTTAGAAGTTGTAGTGTTTTAAATGAACTACAACTTCACATATTCAGTCAATATTCCAAAACTAAGTGCACTACCTTGCAAGAAACTCCTCTAATGCAGTTAATGGACTCACTTGTAACTCTGTCTGCCTTCTCAAGGATAATGAGTTGTAAACAGAAAATCAACAATTAATCAAGGAAACATTCTCTCACGGCAAGGTGAAGGGAGGTTTACCTCTGAAGTATTGATTGATGAGATCTTTCTTGTTGGAACACATGAGGGCGTTGCAAAACACCAGGTCCAGACAGCAGAGCAGGAGGTGATAGGAGTTGACCAGGTCATCTCCAATCATTCGGAAATTACCTGAAATAAAGCAGAAATCATGTCATGAGTTTACTTGAGCATTCAGAATGCTTAAAATAAGTCAACCAGACACTTTTGCCAAATCGTTCAGAATTAGAGACGCACATACATAAAAATACACTACTGTTCAAAAGTTTGGAGTCATTATTTAAAAATCCTTCAAAAACATTTCAAAGTCTTACCAATCCCAAACTTTTAAAAATGTAGGCTTTTTACTCATGTTTGATGGTAAATCTTCACAATTTATTCATTCATTATGGCTGTGAAATAATTAAATAGCATTATATGACCCAGACTGTGTAAGTAGTCTTATCTAAACCATACCGACGGTTCAAACAGAGAAGGCTTCGTTCAGTCTAATTACCTTTTGTATACACAAAGAGAGTCCAACAGAACTTGAAGACGTCACTGATGTGGCATGGAAGACGCCTACAAATGAAAGAAGTATATACATGTTAGCGTTTTCTTTTTCAAAAGAAAGCTAAGAAAGGAGAGAAAAGGCAGGCGGATTTACCGATGTTTGCGGCTTCTAGGCAGCCGGGGAGGTTCACCCTGAGGATTCTGAAACATGTCCAGAAATATTGGCTCAAATTTACGAAAAATCACTGTCGACACTTCAAAATTGCGCTCCAGTCGACCTATGCGGCTGCGGAAATCCTGAGAGAGGTTCGACATGTCCGACCATTTCTTCATCTTGCTGAAGAACTGGATCAAACTAGAGGAAAGAGAGCATAGCAACACTCACATCTTAATACAAACGAAAATCCTTGAATGCATAAAATAAATGCTCTTGCCATTGCCATTCTTACTCTAAAACTTTTCCATTAAATAAACTGGAGTTACAGGAGAAGCCGGCCATCCTGAAGGTATCTGTTTGAGATCCTTACCTGAGCTTCGCCGAGCGCAGGATCCTTGTAAGGGAAACGCCGTTGCCCTCCATCACACCCCGTCCCACAGTGGGGATGGAGCTCTTCCTACAGGCAGCATACAGAGAGCAGGCCAGCCAGTGAATGACATCACCCTGAGACAACCAAACACATAATACAAATCAACACATATCACACACAGCTAAATTAACCCAAAAAGCCCATATGAGTTACATTCATTTCTAAAGCCTCTAAATTATCACCATAACCAGAGCCGTGCTGAAAAACCTACTACATGCCTTCTATCGTATGACTGATAGTTTTAGGCTTTTTAGTATAATTGTAAAAATGATCACCTTCAGGCCGTGATTTACATGTCTGTGATTACTGCAACTGCATTCGGTTGTAACATATGTCAACTTCCTGTGTATATGGTGTATACTGTCAGTGTGTGAAATGTGTATACTGTTATTTATGTATATTGTCAAGTGTACATATGTTGTGCTGTTCACACTGCCATGTTAGAGACTTGCACCGCCAGTACACCTGTGTACACGATGCGTGGCAATAAGGAGGCTTGACTTTTGCTGTGAAATCTAATGATTTTTTTATAAAGTAAAGTAAGCATTACTGGATTCATCAATCTTTGCTGTATTGCATTATGTGTCTTTTCCTCACATTAAAAACTACAGAGCTTTGATCATGACATTAAAACATTTAAAAAATATCACCTTGCTGAGACAACATTGAGAGATATAGAATGACAACTGATTTATATGAATTTTATGTAAGTATCTGTATTTCTTTTAGAATGATCTCACTGACTTACATTACAAGCTAACAGAATTTTAGCTTACTTTTTGGCCATATAAATATCAGAAACCACACCAAATTGCTTTTTCTTTTTTTTGGCTGAGTTTGGGCCTCTGAACTCTTTTTTTCCCCTCCACATTCTCCTATATCATATTATAAGAGCCATGGACGTCTGATGTATCAAATATGACACAAAACATAAACACACATGCATATTATTCCATATGTCAGTTTTTAGAAGATAAAGCTTGAATAAAATGAACACCACTTGTATCTTTAATCTACAGAAATCTGACAGCTCTAGCAGCCAGTGAGAAAAAAATGCATCTTTCCCAGCATTCACTTTAAATGACTTCCTCATCTTCTCTTTGTGATTGTCATGTGACATATCAGGGAACCCTCAGTCATTTCTGAAGCAGAGCACTAATTAAAAAGCGTTTTAAATGGTATTACTTTGATGTATCTTTGAACACTTTGAAATTAGTGACATCGGTGTAATACCTATAGTATTACACCGTACTTATAGGTACAACTATAGTATTTCGATATGTACTATGGTAGTATATTGGTGTTCATACCATGGTACCATATTCGCATACCATGATACTTCAGAGAAACCCAGTGTGAATGCCATTAGTAGAACTGGTTATTTTGACTATGTGTCTGTATGAACACACAGACGAGCTGAAGGCAGGGAGAAGGCGACAGCTGTTGCTGTCGTTTGGTCGTTGTTTGAATGTGAATTAAAGTCGCACCTCTAGCGTGTAAGTGTTCCAGATGGATCTGAAGTTCTCAAGCGCTTCTGCTGCCGTCTCTTCGTCCATATTGAGCTCCTGACAAAGTGCCTCGAGATTGCTCCGAATCGAACCATCGGCTGATTTAACGGACTCCGAATCCGTTTCATCTCCACGCATTGCTGGAATTCGTTAAAATCCGTTAATGTCCAAAGAAAAGCGTTTGGGTAAAACACGGAGTTGACCCGTATCGCCGCTGACCTCCTGATGCTATCCCACAATGCCGAGACATGCGAATGGCGCGAAAACGGGCTCCTCTCAGCCAATGGGCGAACAGGAGTAGATGGCGTCATTACAACAACAAAGACGACAGCGAGGAAGCATGGAGGATTTTAACTTCCTCACAGTACTGTTTACCAAACCATTACATTAAATATGAAGAACATAAACACAATATAAGCTCCGGCTTTAAACTAACGTCGCCCGCTTTACTCTATATTCCGGGAATTAATTTGTAACACACAATAAACAAATGTGTTAATGAGAATTGTCTATGCAATTTTACAAAAATGTCCCGTTTTGTTGCTTGTTTTTTCATCTCATTTTATATATTATACTTATCTTACATCATTTTACATGTTTATCCTTTATACTTCATAATATGTAATTACAATTATTAACTATTTTGACATGTAATTATAAAATCAGTTTAAAATCTCCACTGATACCATCTTTAATGACTTCTTTTAAGCATTCATTTTGCTCAATTTTAATTAAATCACTGATTTGCGCAACTACGAATCAGTCATTAGCTAGAAAAAACATGAAATTAGAACTAGATAAAAACCTGCACATTTAAAAATTGTTTGACAGGCAACTAACTGATCAACATAAGACATATTGACTTGAAAGTTGAAAGTCATCTTTTATTGCACAATAAAAGATCACATACCATGGTTTGAATTATATGATTGGTCCACATCGGTGTACAGGAGCTATTTGAACAAAAACAAACAAAATATCCCCCCCCCAAAAAAAGTTATAAAGTAATAAAAACACCCACGACTCTCAGCATTGCTGCAGATTTCATACCAAGAGTATAAGTTCACTTTTTATCTTGTTTTATCATCCCAATATAGTGCACTTGTTTCAATGTAGCTACGAACTTACAGTACTTCCTTGTCATGAACACTGACCATGTTATTCTACAAGATCTTGAGGAACAGAACCTCCAACATAGGCTCAATAGTGACGCAAGCGTGGTACATGATGCTCTACTGTAGGACATAAGTCTGTCTGGCTAAGCAGCTGTTACAAGAAACACTCCATAGTAGCCTGACTTGCATACACTTTTAAGTATGGGATGTTGCTCTGCCTCAGATGTTGTGACTGGGTCTTTTTAGCAGGTCCTGACATGCAAACACTGACAGTGGCAAAGCAAAATCCTACTACGTGCATATTTGAAAGCATCGGAAATATTGAATGCTGACAGAGTCTGATCAAAATGACATTGGCATATGGTACCACAAATTTCCCAATTCTCACTCCCCATCGGAAATGCACTATGCAAAGCTACTACAATGATCTCCCTTTGATCAACCCATTAAAAAAATGGAGGTAGGGGTCCAATGGGAAGGATTTTTTTGCTCTCGAGAGTATCTGGGAGCAACTATCCAGAGACGTATTTATACACACAGATACAGCCAACATTACCGTTTTCAGAACAGTTCAGCTTTTATGGAAAGTAAAATGGATCAGTGTAGACATCCCATATAGGAAAACATCCAAAACCTGGAGACAGCAAGTTTATGTACATGTTGCAATACACAGGGAGACAACTCTGAGACAGTAAAACAATAAATACAGGTAAAAATTGAAATTGATCAGATGTTTAGATGAGCCACCAAACGGTTTCAGCTAGGGAGAAAGACAAAAACAGGTATCTGGAGTGTTACTAGGACACAGAATTGAATATATATTCATTGATCTTCAAATGAGCCCAGATACTGCACCAGGGAGACTTTCTTTTCAAACACCGTGATTCAAATTGAATTAAACTGGAGTGTTTTTCCAACAATATTGTTGCATTTTCAAACTGTACATTTCCAACAAACAGTACATTTATAAAATCAACACACAACCAGCAACGCAGCATTCTCGGTCTAACAGTCTGAACTCTCCAGTTGTACATATGCTGGCTGTGCTTCTCCTGAACGTTTGAAGGCCTTTAATGGAGTTACGAACTCAAAACGTCAAAAGCAAAGATAACACAATCATCCAGACGTCTAGACGAGGTTTGTGCGTTTTTGTTCACCAGATGTTACTGAGAAAGCAGTGTAGGGACAATAGAGAAGGATCTGAGGTAAGCTTTCAGACTAACAATGAGACATTTTTGAAAGTCGAGTAGACTTTGTGCTCTGCAATACAGCTTTGAATGAGTTGAGAGAGGAAAGAGGCCTGATTATGTTATTTGAATGGTTTTATAATCTGAAGTTTAACACAAAAAATGCACAAGGTGGCCAGTATCTGTACAACTGGATTTTAACTAGTATGACCGAGACTGCTTCCCAAAACGTTGACACTGTACACAAGTACTTTGATATATATTTTCCAACATAAAGATGTAACAAACATCCATATATAAACCACTAAATAAGGCATTGAAAAGTGAACAGAATAAAATAGATGTGATGAGAAAGGGGAAATGTCGTATTTGGTGAATTTGGCAAAGTAAAGAGAAATAAAAGCAAAATAAATTACATCATGGTGTCACAAATAGTGTGACAAGGCAACAACAGCATGTTTTTTGAAGGTGACCATGATTTTTTTTTTTTTTGTTTAGACGAGAAATTTACAGTACAGGTTTACATAGGTCAAAATGTACAGGAAGTGACATGTGCAAGCGTGCGCATGCGTCCACACGAACACACATAAACAAACAAGACGGAACACAATTACAGGTAAACATTCACCAAAAAGACTGTGCAAAAAATGTTTTCACATCCGAAAACTGAAAAAAAAAAAAGTAAGATGAAAAGGTGGAAAATGAACACTCCCACAAAAGAGAGACCCTGTTGAGACTGGGGGAGAAAACGAGTTATATTATCT
>JAFVLL020027667.1:0-13283 GCA_021397915.2 Tor tambroides
ATGTAAATGTTCTTTGCTCATTTTCTGTAGCTGCTTTTTGAATAACAGGAAATGTAAGCATTATAATTAGTAACTTACTATGTTTCTATTAAATTATCATCATGTTAAATACAAATTCAGTCATTAAAAACATTAGGCAGTTTTTAGCCTTACGTTGGAGTTGGTTCTCTTTCCGGCAATGAAACAAACAAGTAAATAAATAATTAAATTAATTAGCATGATAATATCGTGTATCGGCGATCTCACAGTCTGACGATAGGACGATATGAAAATTGAGCATATCGCCCAACACTATTCTCTCTCATTGCTGATTGTGTTTCATTGGCTTAAAATCACTTTTTTTAAACCACAATGCTTAAATACGCGTATAAACTATACGTTTTCGTGACCAAGTACCACAGCAACATCACGTGAGTGTGTAACCGCGATAGAGATGATAGTCCAAAATCTCTACCGGTTGACAAATTTCTACCGGTTAATCGCGTTTAAAGGTATATCACCCACCCTACTGTGAACAATAAAATTTTTGAAAATAATCCCATAGAATTACATTAACCTGAGGGTGGATTAGGACTAGTAAACAACCAGCCAAAACATGCAACCTGGTCTCATGACGAAAACGTACCTCTGGGAACTTTTCCGTAAGACACGAAATATATACCGCCATGTACGTTTTGTGACATATTCGATGTGAAATGTCCACTGAGTGGTGCTAAAAGAGTGTTTGTTTTTTCGCCCGGAACAGATGAACGTACGTATGGTACATTTTATGTGATGTTGGTTTTGTGGGTGTCACAGCAGTTCTGACTTGAAATGTCCACTGAGTTGCGCTATAAGTTTAATGCTCTGTGACCTAAACCCACCCAACAGAATGAACAAAAGCGAATGTGACGTAAAAACGCAATCACAAGCACGCCGTTTTAGCTTGTTTTTTGATCTCTCATCTTTCAGCTCTTTCATCGTTAGTCAAGTTTTTGACAGGATTCGTACCCAAGGATTCCGCACTCTAAGTCCAATTGCGTGCCGCTGAGCTACCAAGCAAGCTTGTTATGTCCGGAGAGCGAAACATATGGAGCTGTAATCATAACTGTGTACGAAAACAATTACAAGTGCTCACTGTTTTACTGCATCTAGTGTGTATATGTACTTATTGGTATGTAGAGGTACATTTTCCTCAAAACAACCTATCATCCACATTAACAACCCATCAGAGCACCTCAGCAACAGCACAGCAACACCCTGGCAACCATCCAGAACACCCTAACAACCACATCACAATGCATTAACTGCTCAGAACACCAGCAACCACCTATAACACCCTAGCACTATGTCTGTGAATTTTGCACTTCAGAAAACGTAGTTATTTATACCTACAGTTTAAAGGGGTTCAAAATGAAACTGTCTTGGTATCACATTCATCATCTAAAGGTTCAGCTTTTATTTTAACACTGCTTTGCACTCAGTCTCAAAAGCCCTGATCGTATCCCCTTATCGTCACATGGGAAATTTCAAATCTGACTGGAGGAAAATGATTAATTCAGACATATCTCAGATATCTAATATTGCCAGCAATGCAACATACTCAGGCAAGCAAGCGCACATGAACAAGATCCCTGTTCCTTGTACCTGTTTATGGTTCTTAAAACAAGTTTGTATTCTCGTGCAAGTCTGCTCCACAAAGTCCATTTTAGAGTGGAGTAGTGTATGTGTGCGTTACACAACACAGCACAGCGTGTAAGGTTCCCATGAGCAGATATAGGACAAGCAGTAAGCCAATACCATCCTTGTAGCGGAGCTCGGTTAGCAGGGAAAGAGACAGAGCATAGAAAGAGAGGGAGAGTGAAGAACAGAGAGGATGATGGGGGATGACACATCAAGAGGATCCAGGAAGGTTTAGGGGTGAACGGCCTGTTTGCTTTAAAATCCCTTCTTACCTTCCTAAAAACTGCCAGACACAGCCAAGCCACATCTGTGTGAGCAGGGAACAGAATGAACTTTTTCCACAGCTACTAATAGTGGGTGTATTGAGAAAATGTAATATTTCATATTTTGGTGAAATACTGACCATGTAAAATAAACAAAGTAAAAACTTGAGTTTTAATAATTTTTTGACTCAGATATAAGTGAGTCACAACAGATGACTCACAGTATAAGCAGATTGGAAAGATTGTTTGTATGACTTATAACACTGATGCAAGTAATGCAAATATTTTAACAGACTGAAATTTAACTCCTTATTCACTTATAAGATTTATGGACTACATTTCTGATTAATTTTATGAACTTCTGCATCTTTTTGAAGCTTGAAAGTTTAAGTTTTCATTCATTCATGTACACCACTTTTAAAAAGTTGCTGGTAAGATTTTCTACTGTTTTTGAAGGAAGTCTTTTATGCTCACCAAGGCTGCATTTATTTGATTAAAAATACAGTAAAAACAGTAATATAGTGAAATATAGAGTAATTACAATTAAAAAATGTTTTACTTTTAATAGATGTTTTACGTTTACTACTTTAATAGATTTTAGTTTTTATTTATTCCATTACAGTCATTTAAATAATTCATATTTATTTAATAATTTATTTTAAAATTATTAATTTATTATGAAATGTGATGGCAAAGCTGAATTTTCAGTGTCACATGTTCTGCTGATTTGGTGCTCAAGAAATATTGTCAAATGTTAATATTTTGGTGGAAAACTTTTTTTTTTCCCAGGATTCTTTGATGAATACAAAGTTCTTTAATGTCTTTAATGTTTTTCCTTTACTGTCATTATTGTCACTTTTGATCAGTTGAATGCATCACTGCATGGTACTTTTTTTTGTTGTTGAAGGAATAAAAAACACTTACTGACCCCAGACTTTTGAACAGTAGTGTATAGTTGCATGAAATAAAAGTACTGTTTTCAAAATTCCTCTGTGTTCCACTGAAGAAAGAAAGTCAAAAGAGTTTGAAACAACATGAGGGAAAGTAGAGAAATGATGATAAAATCTAGGATGAGCTATTTATTTAAACCTGTGTATTCATTCTGAAATGTACTGAACAGGCCTAATCAGACCTATTAGATAATACAAAGGCATTTTGTGTCAAATCAAGTCATTTACATTCAGACATAATGATGCATGAATGCCTCATACCGCTGTCATAAGGTGCACCATATGCTTTGCACACAAAGTAATCATGGTGCTTTTCTTCTACAGATGGAAGTGGCATGGCAGACACCATCTCTCTTTTCTCACCGGACAGAGAGGAAACAAGATGGAGTGCCTCAAAGGAATTCAGCAGCAGGTGTGTGTGTGTGTGTGTGCATTAGAGGACAGCAGGTTGAAAGCCTTCCTTCTTTCAACCTACAGAATCCAGCACACACACACAGCAGTGCAGTGAGCATGCTCAGTCACTCGCTTCATTCAAGGTCAGTGCTGAGAGGCAGGTGATGACATCATTACTACAGCAGCTCTGTTATTTCACCGATCAATAGAGAAGCAGCAATGAGTTCATCTCAGCTAACGCCAGACGGCTGATGCCACCCAATGAGAATCCACTTCACAAATACACATATATATCCCACAAAGTGCAAGCAGCCATGCAGCGAGTGGCTGCGTTTATAATGATGAGAAATGACTTCACACAGTCTCGTTGCTGAGGGATGCTCCCTGTTTCCACAGCAATATTACAGTCTATTCATTCCACCATTTAACATAATGAGACAGGACTAGCTTATTCAGCCAGGGAAAAAGCAATATTTATACATGAAACAAGCACCAAAAACCAGTGACTCATACTGGAGGACGGATGTCTCGGTATAATATTAATGGAAGACAGCTTTGGCTCGTACACTGTAATGTTATTTAATAATGTGCCTTACAGCTCTGGAAGTATGTGTTTTAGAAATTATATTATGGGGTGCCGAATGTAAAAGAAAAGGTGCTACAAAAACTATTTTGAAAAAAAGTGCAAAATTTACACATGCCACATTTAAATGCCACCAAATAGCAAATGCTTAATGGCTTTTTACTACAATAATATAATATATTTATTATTATACTGAAAATAAAATAAAGAAAAAAAAAGTCATTTAATGGGCCATTAAAGACCATTTAATAAAAAGGTTCCATTATCATAATATTAAAAAAAAAAATGTAGGAATACTTTCACAGAACTCTGCTAAAATATGAAAGCCATTATGAAGTAAACTTCAATCTAATCTGTTTTTAATGAATTAAGTTACAGACTATATACCATGTGCAATTCGACAGCTTGCATTTTCTCTAAACGTCAAGTTCAAGATTTAGATTCATTTTTGAAATTTAAACATAAATCTCATTTAACATTCCATATCATGATGAATATTTACACTTACCTTTCAAAAGTTTGCTAACCTTTGCCATGACAAGAATAATTTATAATTTAAAAAACCTTAAAATAAGAAACAGTTCTTTTAAATTGTAATTAAATTTCACAATATTACTGGTTTACTGTATATTTGAACAAATAAATGCAAACTTGGAGACTGTAAGAGACTTCTTTCAAAAGCAATTCTATCTCACAAACCCTGAACTAATAAAAAGTAGTGAAGATTTAAGATTATGACTTATATTAAAGCATAAATCTGTGATAAAAATGAAAACTTAGTTGGGCCATTTTTGTGTTGCTCATTATTTCACATCCACTGCATATCATATATCATAAGGTTTGCTCTATCATGCTACTTTACCACAAAATAAACTAATCTAGTTCATTTTCAAACAATTGGTTTTGATTAATAATTAGTCATTTGTTAATGGACTCAGCAGGCATGCAGTGCTCCTCAGAAAATGCTGAGAATTTTACCAGGGCAGTTGAACATTGATACCTCAGCTGTAGATATAGTCACAAATAAATCATGACAAGCGCAATCGTGTCATTAACAATCACAAAGCCTGTCACTCAACCTACAATCACCATTCAATACGTTCCCTTTGTGCGAAACTACTGGAGAGGTACAACAGGAGGAAGGGGAGTGGATATCTCTTCTATACTCTCTCTCTCGCTCTCTCTCTCTCTCACACACACACACACACACACACACACACTCATTTACAACTGCCTAAAAAGCCACTCAAAGCTTCTGGTCACCCTCAAAGTAGTAAAACTCAATCCGTGACAGGTTCATTCAGTGCCGTCTTTGGCACGTCATTGTGAGGGACTGATGGAGAGATAGCTTTGTGCTTCCTGCGTTTCTCCTGCTGTGCTCAGCTGGGACAAACGCAGCAGTAATGGATAGTGTGAGGGGCAGGTACTTCTCTTAGGTTACCATGTCGTACCCCAGGCTGACCTCATTCCTTTTAACTTCTCTCGTTCTCTGTCTCTCTCTCTCACTCAGGGCTGAGGGCGTCATAGGTGCTGCTTTTCTCTGACAATCTGACTGACATCATTGTCATTCCATCATGTCAACGTGTGTGTGCTTTCATTTGGCATGTGGTCCTTTTTCTGTCAAGGATTTGTTTACCATTGCCTGAAAACAAAACTTTTGAAAGCTATTTTCAACAACAGGATTACTAGTAGTAGAAATATGAGAAATAGGAACATGAATAGCTGTAAATATGTCAATATAGTAAAAGACAGAGAAAATGTGGGTAAAAATGTATCAGAGGAGGCCAGTGTTGCTATTGTTAGCTATTAAAAGTCATTTTCATTAATTGAAATAAAGCTAAAAATATTAATATTAGATGAAAAAATTAAACTTGAAAAGCATGAAAATGAGAATTGTTGCTTTGGCAAACTAACTGAAAGTTAAAATTAAGCTTAAGTACTAAAATTACTAAAGCTGACAAAAAAAATGACAAAAGCAGCACAAGTATTAAAAATTAAACTAAAATTAAAATGCAAAACATAAAAATAAAAAATATAAATAAATACTATAACAGTATAAAACTAATGCTAATATATATATATATATATATATATATATATATATATATATATATATATATATATATATATATATATATATATGACCCTGGACCACAAAAGCAGTCTTAAGTAGCACAGGTATATTTGTAGCAATAGCCAAAAATACACTGTATGGGTCAAAAAAGATCATGTTCCATGAAGATATTTTGTAAGTTACCTACCGTAAATGTGTCAAAACTTAATTTTTGATTAGTAATATGCATTGCTAAGAACTTCATTTGGACAACTTTAAAGGCAATTTTCTCAGTATTTTGATTTTTCTGCATCCTCATATTCCAGATTTTCAAATAGGTGTATCTCAGCCAAATATTGTCCTATCCTAACAAACCATACATCAATGGAAAGTTTATTTATTCAGCTTTCAAATGATGTACAAGTCTCAATTTAAAAAAATTGACCATTCCAAAACATTATTATTATTATTATTATTATTATTATTATTACAGCACATTTTACTAGAAAATAGTATTTAAAGGGATAGTTGTCGTTTCAAACCCATAAGACCTCCGTTCATCTTCAGAACACAAATTAAGACATTAATTTGTGAAGCACAGAACAGTACGTACGTTGTTTATGTATGTGATACTCTCCAAAACGGCGGCAGGGTGACGCGGAGGAGACAAATTTTTGAATAAAGTCGTTATTGTTTTTTTCTTTGCGGACAAAAAGTAATCTCATAGTTACGTTTCTACTCCTTGATCATGGTAATTACATTGCCGTCTATGGGAGGGTCAGAGAGCTGTCAGAATTCATCAAAAATATCTTAATTTGTGTTCCGAAGATGAATGGAGGTCTTATGGGTTTGGAACAACATGAGGTGAGTAATTAATGACAGAATTTTCATTTTTGGGTGAACTATCCCTTTAAATCAATGCCATTTCTTTGCAATCATTTGCTAAATTTAATAGCAATTTCTGAACAAAAAATTTTCTAAGTAAATCCTAATGTTTTTTTCAGTATGTGCATAACTCAGATGTACATAATGTAAAAAAGGTTTATTGTTCTTTACTTTTTTCATTCATGCACCCAGGTGAGTCTTAATCACTGTATGAATGTCGGATACGTCTGAAAGCATAATACAATGTTTTATTTTCAGCTTTAGGTTGATTTACATATCAAACTCTGGAAAATTCCTTCATGTGCAGACGCTGCGTCATTGTTAACATGCTCTTTCTGACCACAGCATTTACAGAAATGTTTGGCACTGGATGAGATGGTTCAGACAAACAGAGCTTTGTGACTTAGCTATTGTTAAACAAACATGTAATCAGCTTGACACAGAATATGAAAAAATACATAAAAGCAGAATTCGCTCTGGTCCATTTATCCGCAGTTACAAAGGACAAGCAAATCAATCAAGCACCTACACACTTTATATGCGTAGGTTTTCACTTTACAACACCTCCAGTCTAACCCCTGCAATTGAGCCTCACACAAGCTCATAAACAGAAAAAAACATCATGTCTATGAAAAATAATCAAAGCTGCAAAGATACAAAGGCAGATGAATAGATACAACAGCAAAAAGGGAGAAAATAAAAGAGAAAGAGAGTGAGAGACAAGAACATGGGAGAGGGATGGGAGAGTCTATTTCTGATCTTCAAACATTCAAAGCCCTGATGACTCCTCCAAAGTGTGTATGGGACCGCCGCTCCTTCAGACCCCCTACTGTGAGACCAGACCAAACTAGCTTTGTGCTGACATAAAAAAAAAAACTCATTCATACATAATTGATAGTATATAAGACTCTGCAGAATTCAGAAACTCCATACAGTCAGATTATGTAAAGGATGTTAAATTCAAAGGAAGGATATTGTATAGATAACTGACTGCATTTATTTCTATACACATACTTTATGAGCAAGATCCAACAAGGAGAATGATAATGCAGTGCTGTTTTTAGACGCCAGATGGTGCTGTATTTCAAGTGATTTGAAGGGGGAACGAGAACAATTTTAGGATCAGTGAGAATATTTGCACAAGTATTACACTGAGAATCAACTGAGAATTACTCTCATCTGTAGTCAGTGTTCAATGGGAGTGTCTCAGTGTGATGAAGTGAAGGATTATTAAATCAGATTTCAAGATTTGCACATTACTATATGCTGTATATGGCACAGTGGAAATGACCGTGGAAGGAACCTGAGTTATAATAACCGTATGACCATATGGTCTCAGTTTGCGTTTGAACAAGCGGCGCTGAGCCTGACAACAGGCTGTAAAGCACCTTAGATGTGTCCTAACAAGGCAAGATAGTTGTCGGTCCACACCGAACATGAAAAAGCAGTGTGATGTGACACAATAACAAACAATCATAACATATTTGCTGTTTATAGTTATGTGGAGCAGGAGTTTGAACCAACGTGATTGCTTAGTGGGCGGAGGTTTATAGTTACTATAATAGAAAGCAAGGCTGCATCCAAAATCATCCCCTATAAACTCATTCACTATTCCCTACATTACTCCTAGGGTGGCCATCTGTCCGGTTTTAGGTCAGACAGTCCAGTTTTGACAGTCCAACGCCTACTAGTGAAGCCTGGTATAAATAGCCTTTTATAAATAAACAAAAAAATAGGCTGTATTTAAATTTATATTAAGTGATGTAGATTTTAGACACAATATTGACTGTTTTTGCTCTATTCCACCAACGATAATAACTCCAAACAAAGTCACAGCAGAACCATTGGTCTGTCCAATCAGCATAGTTTTGTTGCTAGATGATTCAGCATTTTTTAATAAATTGGGTGGGTCAATGATTCAGTGACCCATTTATAAAGACAGTCACTTACTTTGTTGCTCAATGAATCAACCACTTAGAACAAATCAATTGAATCAACTGAAGTTGACAGTGATTTGCTGCCATCTACTGGCAGTTTTAATTTCATATTTAAAGTCTAATTTAATTTTTTTCCCCCAACATTTCATAATTGTATATTAAATGTATTTCAAATTTAAACCATAAACCTCAACAATTGTAACTGCAATGTAAATACATTCATGGAATCTCTGAGCTGCATTACATAGTGTGTAAATTTATTGATTAAATGTAAGAATTTACATTAAAGGTGAAACATGCTTTTAAAAAAGGTTAGAAAAGTGCCCCTTTAAGAAGGCAAATATCTGCCCTTAATAAAAAAGTTAAGTTCTGTCATTGGGATGTTTTTTTTAGTTCTTTAGTTTTTAGTCCTTCACTGAATCCTGCAAAGTGCCCTTTTTGGTGTTATACAAACGTCCACCATAATTGGTCCATTAATATAGCTCATTGAATGAGAAAATGAAAACGTTCAGCTGTTGACTGTACATCAGTTGTACACTCATTATTGCAGTGCATTATGGGATTGAACGAGCACATTTGATAATGTCCACTATGTTTTCAGACAAACACTACAAATGGCTGTTTCCTCAAATGGTGCTCTGTTTACGGGTATAGGGGGTGACTCCATACAAAATCATGCCACTCAAATGCTCCAGCTTTTTGATATACAGTAAGGTTGGCCATAGGTCCCTCAGGGTGGGCTGGACAGTTGGGAAGGTTTAGGTCTACCCCAGACCATGCAGCCATCTGGATAAAACCTTCATGTCTGGTTTGGACATGTTGTAACATGAAGTACTGCACACTCTGCAACAGCAAATGGAGTTTGTATGCAAATGTTTTGAAGCGGGTGGGTAGGTGGGTGGTTTCTTGAGATCACTACAATATGGCAAACAGCACAAAACCTGATTAAACACCTCCAGGTCATGAATTGAGTGTAAACACGAGAAAAAAAGAGAGAAGGTACACGCAAATGAGAGGGAACCCCGGTGCAGGAGAATACAGGTTTAGCAAAGCAACCTTTGACAGTGTGATGTTTAAATATGACATTTTTACAGGCAGTTTTAAGGGCAAGAACGGACTAGCGGGCATGTAATACCTACATTACACCGCATGCTTGGGAAACTCTCATCCATTATTTGAGAGATTCCCGTAATGACATCTCATGACTTTCTTTTCCCAAAACTTCTCCTCCTCTTCTTCAAAGGGCTTTCTGTAATACAGTAAAGTAAGAGTGTGTGTCTATTTCGAACAAACTGCACACAATACAAAATCTGTGCAGACAGACGTCACAGGCCTCTGTTTAACTGGGTTACATGTCGCTTTGAGCATTCGCTTGTGTGAACTCCAAATCACCCTTTCAAGTGCCCTGAAGTGTGCACGTTTGCACGAGAATGTGTCGCTCGTGTCGCTTTAAGAGCGACGTGGTGTTCATTGAGGCAACCGCAAGCTGCGAGTCTATTTATAACCTCTGTCTTTGAGGTCTCCATTACATTTGCATGGGAACCGTGCACTCACACTTCCCTCGCATCTCATTTACATATGCCGTGTGGTTTTCCTGCTGTGGGTAACCATTCCGCTGGCTTTAGTTATGTGTGTGTCTATGCATGCATGTGAACAAACATGTTTGCGTGTCACTATGACAGTAGTGGTCCTGACTCACATGCAAGCCCTAGGCAACATGAGGTGAGAAAAAAAAAAACCTGCAAAAAAATAAATAAATAAAATAAGACATATGTGCTCTATACATACATTTAGATTTAATACAATAGCATATTTATATAGTGAATTTATATATATAAAAAAATTTTTTTAAAAATGTAAAAAATTTTGTTTAAAAAATAAAAATGTAAAAACAATACAATAAAAATTAATCAGAAGTAAAAAATGTACCTATACCTATGTAGTCTACACAATTTTATCAAATAAAATAAATAAATAAAATGGTAAAATTGAACAGAAATAAAAAATTAACTATGTAGTCCTTACTTGTTTCGAAAATAAAATACAAAATTACATTCTATTCAAACAAATACAAAAAATAAATAGAAATAAACAGTAGTCTACAATAACAATAAAAAAAGTCTCTACCCATGTTTAGAAAATAAAATGCAACATTAAATATATTGATTCTATAATGAACTTACATAAAATAAAATGATCAATAAATTGTAAAATAAAAATATCTATAAAAAATTGAAACTATATAAAAACTATAAAGAAACTATCAGTTAATTAGAATGTATTTGTATAGCATGCACCCTATGCCCCACCAGAAAGTGCTTTCTCTCTTGGAGACTGCCTATATTGCCTATGGCAGCATTTTGCACTATTGTTAACCACAATTGCTACAAGAGAGCATGTAGTAGAGCATGTGTGTGCTTGTTAGTCAGAAGGCTATGCTTTCATTTCTCGTTACTACAGTGTGTTTGTGTGTGCGGTTGAGCAGGACGGTGTGTACTCCAGCGAGGCCAGCCACATGAGTGTTTATGATGAGTCACTGCCTGAAACAGCAGGGGGGATTACTTACACTCACTACACAAGCGTGTGAAAGCCAGTATGTGTGTACGCGTGTGAGAGAATTACGTCGGCGTGCAGAATCTGCATGAGTATCAGTGGCCATGTTTAAGTAAAAGAGGCCAGATCGGTACCCTTTCCACACGTATCGGGTAAATGCGGTCTTGAGAGAGTCGGTGTGTTGCAGGACACAGGCAGGTGATCGAATAAAGCCATGCAAAGCTGCAGCCAAGCACATTAACACCAGATACACTCACTGAGGAGCGACATGGAAACTCCTCCCATACACTTCTTTCTGAGCTTGTTCGCCAAGCTGCTGTTCTCGACCTTCACCGTTTATGAAGAGAAAAGATTATGACAGTGGCAACACCTAGAATTCCTACTAGCATTTTAATGACGTTACAGCCGTTTTAAGACTTCCAACGAGATCTTCATGTGATAAAGGACATGAAGTCGTTTATGGTGTTTGCTTAAGCAATGTCACTATTACTAGTGATGTTTTTACTAGTGCAACAGTGCCTGGCCACTTTTTCAGTGGCCTTGGTTCTGAAAGTATTTTTTCTGTGTATTTTTTCTATAGGGATTTTTAAAAAGTCTTTGTTGAAGAGTTATAAGCCATTAACCAAACCAACCAGCTATGAGGTGAATCACAACATTACAAAATCTGATATGAAGCTAAAAAGTATTTGACAAAAGGGAAAAGGTACAAGACTGTGTACTTAGTTCGCCCAAAAATGAAAATTTGCTGTTAATTTACTCGGGCTATTCAATACAAAGCTAACTTTTTTCTTCAGTATAACAGTAAAGAAGATTTTTAGTTGAAAACATTAGCTAAAACCAGGACGAACCAAATTGGATTTTATGTAATTGGACCAAATTTAACAAAACTGGACTGGAGCGATTGATATGTGATTGTGTGAACTGCAAACTTGAATGAAGAGGTGAAATTAAAGTTTTTATGGTTTCTCAAGGTTTATATAAAAAGGTGAGTTGATTAAGACTAATGTGTTCACTTTATATGCTTTAGACTAGGTGCCTGATATACCGGTAGATGCGATTAATTGGTAGAAAGTTGTCAACTGGTAGAGATTTTGGACTATCGTCTCTATCACGGTTACATGCTCACGTGACGTTGCTGTGGTACGTGGTCACAAAAACTTATCATTTGCACGTGCTTTCAAGCCCAGCAGTTTAAAAACAAGCGATTTTAAGCTGTTACACGCAATCAGCAGTGTAAGAGAACTCATTTTGCCGTCTGAGAGACCGTTTCTGAGTGCTGTCAGAGAGGCGCACGCACGTGAAGATGGTGCTCATAGAGCGCGGGAGTATTGAGCAGAGTTATTTTTGCCTCTTTATAAGCCATGAACGGTTAAATACACACACTTTTATGTGTCAAAATGCCTGTCTTTGCAAGTACCCTCGTAAACACAGTAATTTAGGTCAAGTGAAAGCAAACAGCTGAGAAAGAAAAAAACATGTGTAACAGTATACTGGATCCGGGCAGCTCCTTAAGTGACAGCAGTCTAATAATCCTGCTATCTGTCATTCATGTTAATCAAACATCACAAGAGAAAATCTCTCACTGGTCTTCACTAAATCACTCTTGTAACTTTAATAAGAAGAAATATATATTTAATTTACACAATGAAGAATATGCAGTTTTTAATACATTTGATTTGTTTATACAATATATTTAGCATCTTATTTATTTGTTGCATCTTAATCTATTGCTTGTAAATAGTTTCTTATTCTTATTTAAATCACTGACTGTTTTCATGTCTTCAGTGAGCCTGAGTTTTGTTTTATTTATTTATTTTTTTTAAGTTAAGTATTCGTTTTTTGTGATATTTACACTGGTCTCAAGAATTATGAAATTTCTATGGTATCACAAATTTGGTATCATAAAGACCTTATTTAAAGGGGACCTATTATGCAAAAATCACTTTTATAAGGTGTTTGAACACAGTTGTGTGGCTGCAGTGTGTGAAAACATCGAGCCTATAA
>JAFVLL020027669.1:0-14682 GCA_021397915.2 Tor tambroides
TATAAAGCTGATGTAAAGCCACCCAGCTTATATCAAGCTGATGTAAAGCTGCTTTGACACAATTTGCATTGTTAAAAGCGCTATACAAATAACAGTGACTTGACTTGACTTGACCAATGAAGAGGTAATAATGACTGTCAAGCTTTGGGGTGTTGATCGACTCCATACGTTTTGATTATCATTCTGAATCCAATTCATAGTTTTTTCCAATTCATAAGTTTTTTGTTCAAAATGTTGTTTATTTTATTTATTTATTTATGAAACTTACCCACATTCAAGTGTTTAAGAATGTATGAAGCTAGAATAAAACATTTTTGTTTACAAGCAGACCCTGTTCTTTCTTTTGATGTTTTGTATGTTCAGATATTCATATAACAAATTATATACAAATTAATACCTAAAGAGGGACATAGTAGTATACTTAAAGTATGATGTGAAGTTCACTTAAAGAAAACTTACGAATATACTTGCAGTATAAAACTACTAAACTAGTAGTTTACTGAGACTATACTTCAAAGTATACTAAAAATGCTACTACAAGTATTTAATTAGTAAACTATCAGTATACCTATAAGTTCACTTTTAGTATAGTTGCAGTACAAGCTAAAAACATTGATATAAACTAGTTTTGTACTCAAAGTTTACTACTGTTATACTTAAAGTATACTTTTATATACTAGAAAGTGGGCCAAATTAGTCCCAAGGAGTATTGAAATAGTACAATTACAAGTATACCACTAATATTTGTACACTTACTACATAAAGTATACTTAAAATATACTTGAACTTTACTTAAGTATACTTAATAACATAAACTTGAAGTATACTACTTTTTGGTAAGGGATACTATGGAAGTCAGTGGGCACCAACAACTGTTTGATTAACAGCATTCTTCAAAATATCTTCTTTTGTGAACTATTCCTTTAAGCTTCTCTAGCTTCTTCCAATTCCTTAGTAAAAGTTGCTCTTAACAGCTCTGTGAATATGATTTAAGAAGAAACTCATACCTAAGAATTTTTACTGCTATTTAGGTAACCTATTAGCACTAAGATAAAATGTTTTGTGAATACGGCCCCTGATGTGAGTATCTAGACTGACAATCTAGAGTATCTAAACACATACAGTTGAAGTCATAAAAAGCAATAATTTCCCAACAACTGAGTATTCTCAAGTCATTTTGATACAGTGATACAACAGTTAAACCTTGTTTAACAATTAAATAATATACTTTTTATTAATTGACATGATTTAAATCAACAGTGACACAAATCCACAGAATTATGCACTCACTCACTCACACTCACATGCATTATACTGATGTGATTTGTATTATTGTCTATGGCTACATGCACACACTCAGTATTAGGGAAGAAGAACCAAAAGATCGGACTCACAATATCAATTCAATTTTTTATTAACTTGAGATACTGTTACATCTCACTGTTGCTGATTTATCACGCAGCTCAAAGACACAATATCACATTACTGGTATAGAACCACAGTATCCATTATTTTGATAAATCATAAAGTTTCACTGATCCCCAAACATTAAACCCAGGATAGAGCGGCTGAGTGAATGTGGTCTGGACTGTGTGGATGAGGTTCATTGTGTCAGAGACGCTGTAGAAGGACAGAGTTCCTGCTCTGTGATCCACATACACTCCTATTCTATGGAAACTGGGGGGAACAGGGAGTTCGATCCTTTTGTTATTGTGACAGAATGCGAAACTGGAGGAACAGCAGAACAAACTCCAGGACTGATCATTACATCCAAACAGACACTCATAACCAGATCCCTTTCTGCTGATGTTCTTATATGACACTGATATGTCCACACCGTCACATCCTCTCCACTCAAGCTCCCAGTAACAGCGTCCACTCACACTCTCTCTACACAACACCTGAAGACATCCATCAAATCTGTCTGGATGATCAGGATACGGCTGGGGTGTGATAGTGAAAGTCACCACTCTGTTTCCCTCAGACAGACGAAGGAGTTTATACACAGTGTTTGGATCCAGAGTGAGCCAATGGGAATCTGATGCAAAAAAAAAGGAGTTATGAATTTTAAACTGGACACGGGTTTGTGAATTTAAATTGTCCTGATTCTGAGGTTTTCTCTACCCACTTTCCTGTCCCAACTTTCATGTAAATTGAAGACAAAAGCCCAAAAAATAAATTCAAAAGTGTAGAGAATGCCATGTTCTGAGGCCTTTATGTTATTATGTTAATGTGTACTTCTGTTTTCTTTGGTTCCTGTGTTCCCGCTCTGTTTAGTTCCTGTCAGAGATATGTATGTGGTAGATTCCACATTTGAAAACACCAGACACGCCAATGCGTCCGCCAGCTTGGAACGGTCAAAGTATCGTCACTCACAGTAAGCGCAGCCTCTGGTTGTTAAAACCAACAAAATTTAAATTCCAAAAGAAATGGAATAAACTTTCACAGGTGAGAATGTGTTGGTTTCCCTGTTGAAACAGCATATGCTGGTTAGGTATGTTTTGAAGCATGGCAGCTGGTTAAGCTGGTTTAAGAAGGTCCTTAGTTAGTCATGAGCTGGTTTAAGCCTGTCCTGAGCTGGTTATAAACTGGTTATGAGCTGGTCCTGAGCAGGAGCTAGTTGCTTTGAACCAGCTTAGGACCAGCACATGACCAGCTTAAACCAGCTCAAACCAGCTGCCATGCTTCAAAACATACCTAACCAGCATATGCTGATTTTTCAACAGGGTTGTGTTTATGTATTAACTCAATATTACAAGTTTTTAAACTATGGTAACGTTTTAATGTTGTGTTAGGTGTAACGTAAAATACGTAATATATATTTCATTTAAAGAAATATTTTAATTTAGCTCAAAAGGAATCATTTGTGATTTTATAGGGAATTTGGACAGAATCACTGTTTCACGGCTGATCACTGAGGCGGCAGCGATTCACTGAAGGAGCCGTATAACAATCAATTCTGCACGGGATATTAAAATCCAAAATATAGTGAAAACACTATTTAATAGCACAGTAACAAGATCGACAGATTAAGACATTAACTTGTGAGCACAAAACACAAGATACTTCTCTTTTCAATATAAATAAGATTTTATTTATATAAATCTAAGACATGTAAACTAATCTAACACATGAACACAAGCATTCACACATTCACACGTTGCAGAAGAGAGAAAGTAAGGAAAGGATGAGTTAAGAGTAGGAAATGTGAAATCCCAAGTTTACAGCAATATGTGCAATTGCCTAGACCTAAACAACCATCAATCACTATTTAACCCTCGCACTGAGTTTCAATGAGGCTAAAATTCACATTAAATGCACCAATCCAGCTAAAAGTCTGGAGTTGTTTTACTTGCGTTAAGCTGGGGTTCCCTTTGTCAAGCCCTTTGCAGAAGAAGGCTTTTCCGCAGGTTATTGATTGGCTGGAAGTTCAGTAGTCTTGAAGTGACGTCTTAAGGCTAGCCTTTAGCCAAAGTTGCGGAGGCCAGGGCTGGTTGAAGTTTAGACGGGCGCCGAGGTCGGACTGGAGGTACGGCGTTACAAACTTAACTAGCACACGAAACTCAACGGAAAGAAAAGAAATTAAAGTAAAAGAATAAAAGATGTAACAAGACTAGGTGGGTTTTCTTCTCATTGTGGTGGCAGCTGGCACGTGGGCCAGAGCACGCTCAAAGAGCAGCGTCAAAACGCGGTGGCAAGGAGAAGAGAGAAGAGTTGAAGAGTTGGGTTGAAGAGCTAAGAGAGAGTTTGATGGTGTCCTTAGTTTTTAAACTCGGCTTTCAGACCGTCCCATCTGGACGTTTCTGAATCACTCAGATACTGTCTTGTTGCGTTGCCTGTTCCTCCAACATCAATAAATCAACAATGTTATCTGGTCAGTTACAGGTCCGAACTTTACAGGTCCTTGCAACCATACTTTTGCCACACTTAACAGATTATGATACATTTGACAAAGAATTGATTAGGAAGAAAACATTTAAAGCATGAATTTTCAAAACTCATACATACTAAACATGAATATTACCTTTAAGGCTTGGGTTATCTTAATACTTATTAAAAGCAAGACACACAATGAGAGGATTAAAGCAGATAGCCAATGTGGGTTACATACATGATATGGATTTATGCATAAAAGATTAGTTACATTAAAAATGAAAATGAAAGTCTTTATATTGATTAGTACACAGCACAGTCTTTGTGAAGTTCGTGTAGAACAAAGGCAAGTTCTTTTAGGCAAAAGGAATTTTAGTCTGGTCTTTGTCTGATTGTGGGGGAGACCCGCCCAAGAGAGTTCAGTAGCTTCATGACTTTCTAATACAGGTTTACATGTGATTGGCCATCTCTTTGACCATCAGTCTTGATTGCTTGCCCCAAATTTGACGCATCTCCTTTCTGTGTTGGACTTATTAATAAATGTTCTTTTGTCTCAATGTTGCAAGCTGTTCTGTGAAAGAGTCGGTTAGTTTTCTTGCTACAAACTAGTTGCAGCTAGGATCTGGACAGATTTATGACGTTGTTCTGTTTCCTTGCTGGAATTCCAGCTCCTCATGTTTCAATGTTCTAATCGCATCTTAAATTTGTCTGATTCAGTCTCTGATATTCTACATAGGTTATTGGCTTTTATCTTGTGTTTGTTTAGAAAAACCATCTGCTGAAGTCTATTGCAGATATAGATATACATGTGTATAACTATGGGTGCAAAACTTGTTCTCAATTCCTCCTGGACTGGCTTTGAACATTTCAATATGGTGGACAGCTTACGTATAACAGCCCACATAAACAGCCACTAATAAGTAGGAATGTAATGATTCACTGTACTCACAATGCAATACGATTCACAATATTGAATTCACGATACGATTTTCTTGGATTCAAACTGAGATTTAAGACAAATTATAAATGAAAAGGTGTCCTTTTATTATTGCTTGGACACAATGATGCACACTTCTTTGTGAAACTGATATGTGGCAAATAACAAAACTAAACTGAAATAATAAAAAAAAAAAATCAAATAACACAAATAAAAGAAATCTCTCCATATAAAGTCATGGCCAAAAATATCGGCACCCTTGGTAAATATGACCAAAGAAGGCTGTGAAAATGAATCTGCATTGTTAATCCTTTTGATCTTTTATTAAAAAATTCACAAAAATCTAACCTTTCATTGGATAATAAGAATTTAAAATGGGGGGAAATATCATTATGAAATAAATGTTTTTCTCAAATACACGTTGGACACAATTATTGGCACCCCTAGAAATTCTTAAGGAGAAATATCTCTGAAGTATATTCCCCATTCATATTCACAATTATTATCCAGCCACATTTCCTGTTTCACAGAATATAAATAGGAGGAAAACACAGTCCAAAGTCCCTGAATAATCCATCACAATGAGAAAAACCAAAGAATATATTTCTGATGTCCAGCAAAAGATAATTGAGCTTCACAAACTAGTGAAGTGGCTTTAAGAAAAGAGCTAGAGCAGTGAAAATTGCCATTTCCCATTTCCAGGGAATCAGGGCAATAATTAAAAAGTTCCAATCAACAGAAAATGTTATGAATCTGCCTGGAAGAGGACATGCGACTATATCGTCCTAATGCATGGTGATGAGAATTTGAGTGGCCAAAGACTCTCCAAGGACCACAGCTGGAGAATTGTAGAGAAAGGTTGAGTTTCGGGGTCAGAAAACCTTTAAAAAAAATTGTCAAACAGCCCCTACATCACCACATGTTGTTCAGGAGGGTTTCAAGAAAAATTCTCCTCACTCATCCAAAAACAATCTCCAGCATATTCAGTTATCAGACACGACTGGAACTTCAAATGGGACTGGTTTCTATGGTCAGATGAAATTAAAAAATAAGCTTTTTAGCAGCAAACACTCAAGATGGGTTTGGTGAACACAGGGATAAAAAAGCACCCCATGTGTTCAATTAAATATACTGCTGAACCTTTAATGTTGTGGGCCTATATTTCTGCTGGAGGTCCTGGACATCTTGTTTAGATACATGGCATCATGGATTCCATCAAATACCAACAGATAAAAAAATCAACAAGTGACTGACTCTGTTAGAAATCTTACAACGGGACATGTTTGGATCTTCCAACCGGACAATAATCCAAATAAAAACCTCAAAAATAACACAAAAATGGGTCACTGAGCACAAAACCACGCTTCTGCTATGGCCATTCCAGTCCTCTGACCTGAACCCTGTAGAAAATGAGTGAGGTGAACTGAAGACAGAGAAGAACCTTCATGGAGCTGGGAATCTAAAGGGTCTGGAGAGATTCTGGATGAAGGAATGGTCTCTGATCTCTTGTCAGGTGTTCTCTAACCTCATCAGGCATTATAGGAGAAAATTTAGAGCTGTTAAACTGGCAAATGGAGGTTTCAAAAAGTGTTGAATAAAAGGGTGCCGTTAATTGTGGCCAATGTGTATTAGAGAAAAAAACATTTATTTCATAATGATATTTCCTCCCATTTTAAATTATTATTATCCAATGAAAGGTTAGATTTTTGTGAATTTTTTAAATAAAAGATCAAAAGGATTAACAATGCAGATTAATTTTCACAGCCTTCTTTGATCATATTTACCAAGGGTGCTGATATTTTTGGCCATGACTGTAGATATATTTGAATTGTCACATATTTGATTAGATTAGAGATTAGATTAGATAGATACTTTATTCATCCCAATGGGAAACTGGGATACACTTGCATTTGTATCGATTTTCAACCAGCTTGTGGTGCATCATTACATCCCTACTAATAAGGCATCTACCCATTTCTGTTTCCTGTTTTTTTGGTTGTCTTATGCTGCCTTCTGAAACTTCCTACTTCCCACTTCTGAAGCTGTAAGTTGTCAAGTGCTTTGTTGTCGGAAAGAACAGAAATCATTATGGACAGCCTATTCATTCTTGCCTGTTTCTTGGGGAAATTGTAAAAGGTATAGATTAGAAGATATTTAGTCAATATCCAACAGGTTTTGGATAAAATGTAGCATCCCCATTCACTGGTGGCCACATAAGCATTCACAGCGCTATCTAGATATTTACTGGCTGACGATTCCTATATTTGGGTCAAATAAATGCTATTTTCACCGTGTTCAATACATACAATATGCATTAAATGCTTATTTATATAAGTAAATATACATTACTGTAATGGCAGGAGAAAGCAATGTTGTGAGAAAAACTAATAAAACAGCTATGTTTCTCTTCTCCACCATATTTAAACCTTATGGCTCATCCAACTCAGCAACTGGGGTATCAAAATTATCTCAGAGTTTACCAGTTGTAAATATGAATAGGGAGGCCATTCATGTCCAATTTCCGACTAGGAAACTCGTATTTACGATCATTTCGATAGCACGTGACGGCAGCATAAGTTACAGATTATACACTTGTTTGTCGCCTTGGTTATCTATGATTCGCACCTGTGTCTTGTTTAGTTCCTTGTATTTTCCTTCATTGTCTTGTGCATACACTCACTGGCCACTTTATTAGGTGCACATGTTCAACTGCTCATTGTGCATGCAAATATCTAATCAGCCAATCACATTGCAGCAACTCAATGCATTTAGGCATGTAGATGTAATCCGAATAAACACTCTAATACAGGGCTCTAAATGGACAGATCAAGTTGAATGGGCACAGTATCATATCACTACACTTAACTGTACAGTAAACTCTGTATTAGAAAAATCTGTAAGGAATATGCAACTCTATGCCACGTGTCCAACCAGGTATAATAGGATTTTGGACCAATGTTATGGCTTTATTAAGGGGGCATACAAATCTACCCCACTACCCCAGTTAAGTTAATCAGATCACAATTATGTCCATCCTTTACCATCCTATAGTACTGAACTGAAGAGGAGAAAAGTTCAAACAAAAACTCAGATTGAGATGTTACAAGGATGTTTTGATTGTACCATATGGAATGTGTTTACGGATTCATCTGCTGATATTGATGAGCTTAATAAAGTAGTTTGTTCTTGGGTAATTTACTTTGATGAGTCTGTCATTCCTGACCAGTTGTTAAGATATATCCAAATAGTAACCCATGGGTGAAGTGTTGGTTAAGAAAAGATCTGCTTTTTATCAGGGAGACTTGCTTGAAGTTAAAAATGTACAGAAATTGTTTAAAAGAAGTTATGAACTTAATCATCTAAGTTCATAAGTAGGATCTGTGACAGCCAATGCACGACACCTTGTGAAGAAAGAAAAAGTATTGTATTGGAACCACCAATGAATGAGATAAGAGGCTGCAATACATCAATAGAAATAAAAGGGAATACAGTCTGGCCTGTTACTATTACAAATAGAGAAATATTTCCCCAAAACACAGATTGAAAAAAAATAAGTCTTTTCCGTTTTTTTTTTTTTTTTTTTTTTTTTAAATAAAGTCTGATCCTTCAAAAAAAAAATCAAGAACAGAAATAGTCATGTTACAGGGAAAAAATAAAAAACAATCTACTACTCGGGTGGTTTTAAATTCTGTTTCACTCGAGTTACCCAAAGTGTATGGTGTATTGTATTGTCTTATCTGCATCCAGGGACTGATGACACATTAAAAGGATAGTTAACCCAAAAATGAAAATTAGCCAAAGATTTACTCACTCAGGGCATCCTAGGCGTGTCTGACATTCCTCTTTCAGATGAACACATTGGAAGTTATATTCGACATTGTCCTGTCTGTTCCAATCTGTATAATTTCAGTGAATGCTGCCCCTGTTTCTGAAAGTATCCAACCATCACAAAACTACTCCACACGGCTCCGGGGTGTTAATAAAGGACTTCTGAAGTGAAACGATGCGTTAATTTAAGAAAAATGTCGATTCTTAAAACTTTATAAACTGAAATGTGCAGCTTCCTGTCTCTCAAGAAGGCACGTTCACGACAAGGCGGTCGAGTGTATGACGTACGCATAACGAAAGGTGAACGTAAGATCCGGAAGGAAGACTGTAGTCTCGCGAGAGTAAGCTCCGGGGAGAAGTGTGTAATCTTGCGAGAACCAAGTTTTGTATACAGCACAGGAAAACCATGTGAACAAGTAAATTGTATCTGTTTTGATTAAAATGGTGCCAATAACCGGGATGTTTAAATAAGTTCGTGACAGGTATTTTGTTTTGCTTTCTCCTCTGTGCATCCACGTTCGTCATGCACTCTCTCCCCGGATCTTACATTATGCCTTTCGTTATGCGCACGTCATACGCTTGACCGCCTTGTCGTGAACGCGCCTGCTTGAGACTGGAAGCTGCACATTTCAGTTTATAAAGTTTTAAGAATCAAAACTTAAAACTTTCATAAAACTAACGCATCGTTTCCCTTCAGAAGTCCTTTATTAACACCCCGGAGCTGTGTGGAGTAGTTTTGTGATGGTTGGATAGTTTTTTTCGGATTCAGAAACAGGGGCACCATTCACTGCAGTTATACAGATTGGAACAGACAGGACAAAGTGGAATATAACTCCAAATGTGTTCATCTGAAAGAGGAATGTCAGACACGCCTACAAATGCCCTGAGAGTGAGTAAATCTTTGGCTAATTTTCATTTTTGGGTGAACTATCCCTTTAAGGCCACTGATTTAAATCCAGAGAATGTGCGTTATGACCTCAAGTATACACTACTGGCTCGCCATTCGATCGTCCAAGGTCAACTCAGGAAATATACATCAATGGGAAACAAAAAAACAACAACCAGAGTTTCTTGAAATGAAAGTACAAAAAGACGTTTCTTCTCTCAAATTCCTCTGGAAAAAAAACTTAAAGGGGTGGTTGATTGCGATTTCACTTTTTTAACATTAGTTAGTGTGTAATGTTGCTGTTTGAGCATACACAATATCTACAAAGTCACGATGCTGAAAGTTCAATGCACACAGAGATATCTTCTTTTAAAATTTTGACAGTTTAATGCCTACAAAAACAACTGGTAAGGGACAACAACGACGTCAAGAACCCAGATAAACCCACCCCCTGGAACATGCAGCAAAGGGGGCGAGGCCATGCTGCGTTGCTTTAGAGAAGAGGAAAAGAAAACTAGGGGTGCACGTAAAAATCTATTCATATATGAATCGCGATTCTGTCTTCTAACGATTCTAATGGATTCACAAGTTTCAAAATCATATGTTTTAAAGCAGCGGTTCTTAATACTGTTACTCGCATCGCCCTGCTCTGCATCTCTCTCTCTCTCTCTCTCTCTCTCTCTCTCTCTCATTCAGATCATCAGATCAGCTCCAACAAACTGTTCCAATTATACACTTATTTTCACATAGCTATGAGAAGCGTTATACATGGACGCGTGAGGTTGCCGTGCTGTATTAAGGCTTTAATTAGGATAAAACCGTATATTAAAAGCTAACAGAAGCAGTAGCACTTACAAATAATAGTGTATCTAAAACTATGAACCAACAACAAACAAAAAAAACATACCATTAAAAGCAGTGCTTGCACAGGTTCTGATCCTCTTCACTAATATCCTCTGCCTCTCATTCGGGCTCAAATTAATAAGTAATATAGACGACGCCATTGTTTACAATACAACCTGAGCACATGCCGCTGAGCTGAGGGGCGGGACATTCAGACGCGCACTAGAGGCAGTTTAGCCAATCACAACACACTGGGCCAGCTAACCAATCTAAGCCCATGGCTCATTTCTGAGGGAGGGGCTTCATAAAACCTGGAAATAATCAAGGCATTTACCAGAGAAGGGACAGAGAGGTGTGGAACAAAGGTAAATTATGTGAAAAATAATGTGTTTTTAAAAAAAAACGAAGCATGAACACATGTTTGACTGCACCCCATAAACACAATCAAGCCTAGAAAAAAAAAAACAGTCAACCACCCCTTTAAGCTACTCTTTTCACTCCTTTATTATGCTCTTTTCAAAATGTTCATGCTCCAAATCAATACTGTTTTGCAAAAACATGAAAAGGCTGCTTCATTCTTTCTTACTCTAATTTTCTTAATCATAATCTTAATCTCTTTTCTTTATCACATCACTTATCACCCTTTAGCGAAATGCCCTCTTGTTTTTCAAATGAAGTATCTGTTAAATACTTTAATTTAAGGGGGTTACATCGACATGGTTAAGATGATCTGCTGAAGTTCAAACCGAGCATCAGAATGGGCAATAAAAGGTTATTTAAACGACTGAAAGGTGGTTTGACTTTTAACGTGGCATGGTTGTTGGTGGTCTAAGTATTTCAGAAACTGCTTACTACTGGGATTTTCATGCACAACCATAGGGTTTACGGAGAATGGTCCAAAAAAACAGAACACATCCAGTGAGTGGCAGTTCTGTGGGCAAAAATGTTAGAGGTCAGAGGAGAATGGCCGGACTGGTTTGAGCTGATAGAAAGTCAACAGTGACTCAAATAAACACTTGTTTGCAGAAGAGCATCTCTGAAAGTACAACATGTTGAATCTTGAAGCAGATGAGCTACAGCAGCAGAAGACCACACTGGGTGCTACTCCGGTCATGTAAGAACAGGAAACTGAGGCTACATTTCGCACAGGCTCACCAAAATTGTAAGGTTTAGTTTTTTCGCTATTTTTAATAGTTCGAAAAACCTACTTTTTTAAACTCGTCCTAGACAATTTTCACCAAAATTGGCTCAGATCATCTTCAGACCATGCTGGCAAAAAGTTATGGAATTCAAGTCGATTCGTCAAACCGTTCTCAAATAATGGAAGAAGGAAATCTAATGAAAAGCACGCAAAAATTGATTTGAGGCTATATCTCCACAATGGTTTGGCATATTGAGACCAAACTTGGTGTGTGTTATAACAAGCATGACCTGAGGCTACCTGCTGTGTTTAGGTGTTGTGCCACCTAGTAGTCAGGAGATATGAAAAATGCATATTTTTGCTTATAACTTCTGAATTGTTTGGGCAAAAATCACAGAACTGGTCTCTTTAGATTCGGTGCAGCATGCCGAGTCGAATGATATCCAATTTTCCTATGTCAGCCATTTTGAATTTTGTCATAAAATGCTGTATTTTACGAACGCACTGATGTTTCCTTACAAAACTTGGTATGCTTCTTCGGCACCATGCCCTGATGATTCTCTAAAAATAATCGGGACAAAGCCACCTTGTGGTCAAAAGTTATAATGACATTTCTAAAAATGCTAATAACTTTTGTTTACATTAGCCTATTGTAATGAGACTGATGTTGATAAATTCCTTGGATCATGCCGGGAACATCAATTCCAATTATGCCATAATTGGCTGAATTTGCTGTCCGCCATTTTGAATTATGTTGAAAACCTACTTTTTCTAACTCCTCCCAGACCGTTGGTCTGATTTTCACCAAATTTGAATCGGATCATCTTCAGACCATGCTGACAAAAAATTATGGATTTCGTGTCGATATACGAAACGGTTTTCATTTAATGCATCAACGAGTTTGCTGGAAAGATGCCAAACTGCATCTGAGGCTGTATCTCTGCAGAGATACAAAGTTTGGTGTCAATATGTCAAAGCTTTGCATGCAAAGCTTTGACATATTGACACCAAACTTTGTATGTGGCATTGTCACCTCACACTGACCACGCTACATCAACTTGGTAACAGCGCCACCTATTGGTCAAAAGTGTTAAATCAATCATTAACCATTAATAATGAAATTTTCAAAAATGCTCATAACATTTCATTTCATTAGACTATTGTAATCAAACTGGTTTCAAAACATTCTTTGGGTCATGCTGACAACACAGATACCAATTTTACCATAGTCAGCTGAACTTCCTGTCCACCATTTTAATTAATGTTGAAAACCTACTTCTTCGAACTCCTCCTAGACCGTTTGTCTGATTTTCACCAAATTTGACTCGAATTATCTTCAGACCATGCTGGCAAAAAGTTATGGATTTCGTGTCGATAGACAAAACCATTTTTGTATAGCGCTGCTACAAAGTTGAGGCATGATGCCAAACTGATTCTGAGGCTGTATCTCTGCAAGGCTTTGACATATTGACACCAAACTTTATGTGTGCCAATAGGGCCTTTCGCACCACGGGAACCTTTTAATAGTACCTGAACTAACTGTGGAACTATTCACTTTTTGGCGTGTTCGCACCGCAGGAACTAGGAACGGTTTTAGTTCTAGGAACTCCATTTGCAGGAACTAAATTAGCTCCTACTCCTAGCTCCTACTCCAGAGTAGGGTCTGAAACATTTCTAGGAACTATTAGAGACGTAAGTGTACGCTGATTGGCCAAACGTACGCGAAACACTGGCTACCCGGCATTTTTAAAAAGCCATGTAAACATTTTTACTCCACGAAGGTGGAAAACAGCGATAACGGCATTTACCTGTTGCCTGCAGTGTTGTGTTCTTTTCTCAGCTTCGATGATATGTAACACTGCAAGTTGTCATCGAAATTTTGTCTCTTAGCCAAACTTTTTCCTCTTGCAATCACGTAAATTGTGCGTTTACATTCCATCTCCGTTATCACAAAACCCATGACACACCACTAAAACAGCTCTGATCACCGCATCCTCCATTCACCGGTTGTTGACGTTTGTTAATGCCACGCAAAAAGACATCGCTGTCGGCAGCTTCAGAGTTCCTGCTGCCGGTGCGAACACAACCAGGAAAACGGCCCGAGGGAGAAATTGGTTCTCTAAGAACCACCCTGCTGGCTAGTTCCAGAACTTAGTTCCTAGAACTATGCGGTGCGAAAGCCCCTGATGTCACCTCACACAGAAACACACAAGATCCATTTGATAACAGCACCACCTGTTGGTCAAAAGTGATAAGTCATTCAATCATATTACTAGTAGTTTTATATGATTTTTCAGCCATTTTGCCTAAAATCATCTTAAAATGGTTTTAATTACTGCTTGGTTTAATTAGATGCTTGCTTCTGTAGTGCTTGGCCCGTAATTGCTGCTTGCAGCTATATTTATAAATGGGCTTAAATTTGGGGACAGAAAGACAAGAAATGTAGATATGTCGATTAAACTTCAAAACGCTATGATTTCACTGAATAAATATGAGCGCTGCATGTTTCAAAGTCAGGCGCTGCACTGCTTTGTGTACCGTGGTTACCGGGGAAACACTCTGGTTACTGACATAACCTCGACGAGCGTTGTGTGAAAAAACATATGGGGAAGACTCCTGTTTTACTCTGTACTTAAAGCTGCAGTCCGTACCTTTTTTTGGTTAAAAATGATCCGAAATCAATATTAGAGAATTTACATAACCAGCCAGTGTTCAAAACTATCGCTTTACTTTATCCCGATTCACAATGGTTAGTTTATAATAATGTTTTCTAATTTGAGTGGTACGGGTAGGTTTCCGCGGGAAATTCGAGCATGGCACTGCGTCATTACGTCACGTCTGTGAACATAAAGAAGTTGTCCCGGCTAGTAGGCTATCGCAGGTGAGGATCCTGCAGGTGGCGGCTCATTTATAGCCTTTTCTCACAGCAGCTAGAGTAATTAAACTTATCATTTTGATGGCGGATTGTAATCCAGAAAGGATTATGTGTTTATGAAACACATGTAAATGAAATTAAATTATATTCCAGTTTTAAATGTGCTTCTGATTACAGATAGCCAATGTGGGATTACACAAATTATTGTATTTTAAATAGAACCAGTTTGAAGGAAGATTAATTTGCTTTTTGGATTAAAAGAATTTCTTAATATGAAATTTGAATGGTATGACAATTAG